>DWAV01002512.1:0-11057 GCA_018231305.1 Noctuana lactifera | reverse complement strand
AATTTATTAGTTCCAAACGATTCCAACAGATGTCGATACCTATTGGCGGTACGAAGTTCGCCGGGTCAACTAGTTATTAGTATAGATTCAAGCGAACTTTTTGCGGCAGCCCTGTTTTCGAAGTATAGTTTACGAGGCGACGAGGAGCCGACAAAGCAGTTAGCGGCTTGATTGAGAGAACAACTAGTGATTTAGAACTGGCAATAGTCTGGAATTACATTGTTGTTCAATACTTACCTGAAATACTACAAATTTCACCGCTGTACTGGGTGATCAGTGATAACCCAGTAGTTAAGAATTAGGCGCTTTATTCGAGACTAGCTGTGCCCTCGGTTTCGCCCGCGTTACGATTGCAACGTAACGCTTGATAGCCTATACTCTTCCTCGATAAATGGACTATCTTACACTAAAAAAAAATTTCAAATCAGTCCAGTAGTTCCTGAAATTAGCGCGTTCAAACAAACAATCAAACTCTTCAGCTTTATAATTATTAGTATAAAAGAACTATATTATTATTATGTAATAAAAATATTATTATGTAGCTTTATATTATTAGTTTAGGGTGTTTGACAAGCAAGTCAAATAATATACTTTTGTTGAGCTGTCAAAATGCGACTAAATGTTCTTCATACGTTTTTTATGACGCCATGATTTCAAGAGTCAATTGACATTGTTTCTGAATAAGTTCAAGAAACACAAAGTTCTGAAAAGTTATGTGAAGCCCACAATCAGATGGCCTGCTTGCTCTTTTGATAATCTTTACAGATTAAGAAAAGCTGTAAGCATTTCTTTAAGAACTATATGTTGCAACTGACAGTCCCTAATACTTTCATCACTTCTTACTAGTCTTTACGTTACAAAACTGTCTAATCTATCATACATTCTACTTATAACATGTATTACTTGCATAAATTGATGACCAGCTTTCAAACAGTAGGCATAAGTTAACGGTACCAGTGATCCAATTTTGGTTCATCCAAAATTAAGTAAGTAATTATTAAATCAGTAGGTACAGTTTCGTAATGGGATTTTAATTATTGTTGCTTTTACAACTACATTAGTACTTATGGAATATTGGATGTAGTTATAATGGATATCTAAGTTTTGCTCGCGACTTTGTCTGGGTGGAGGCGATAAAATCCGTGCTCGTAAGTGGGTCATAGAAAGAAAGGGTTGCAACGAAAAATCCCAGAGTGGGCACTGGGCATAAACTATTCAGGGGCGGGCACGTCTCAATTCATGAGTCAGTCAGTGAGTAAGTCGTCTCGGTCAATGCATTCATATTATTCCATCCATTCCTTGGTTTCATTACCATTAGCATAACATTTTCTCACGGCGAGGCGCAATGAAACGCGATCTGCGTCATATCTCACTACAAGTCGGTCGATTGTCGACTGTAAGTACCTAGTAAGATTTATTCTTATCACCCGTAAAAATATATGACGGTGGGTCACATTTTTTGAAAAGTGAAAGATTAAAAGTGACGTGATTAAAAGAGAGGACATGGTAATTTTTTACTGTAAATAAGGAGCAAACGAGTATGCAGGTCACCTTAAATTAAGTGGTCACTGCAACCCATGGACACACTTCCAACCTCAAATAGGATAAATTTTTCCATTTTCCACGTTCCAGAAGAATATTACAAACTGTTCTCGAGCTGTTATCTCTTTGACCTGAAGAATAAGTTGCTATCTACATAAGTGCAGAGAAGCTACCTCAAGATAATAATTATTACGGTCTAGTATCTAAGAAACGATGTTCGAAAATTTCGTACCCTGATATCTTATCAGGTATTGAAGTAGATTTGGAACATTGATTCTGAAGAATTGAATACTATTATTGACATGGATTAGTTAAATTTTGGTTCGTGGTCTCTTAGTACCAGAACGGAATTTTGCTGTTATTTTTTTGGTAGATTTGATGATTAAATTTTTTAATTTACTATGTTTTTCTAAGTTATCTGTTGCCTATTAAGTAATAATATAGTCAAAGTGCAATTTTTTTTTAATTTGCTAAAATATAAAGTAGCTAAAAAGACAAATAATTTCAGCCAAGAACAGTAACAGATAAACAAAGACAAAAATGAAGCGTCAAGCAACATTAAAATTTACATAACAATCGGTACAAATGCGTCACTTTTTTATTTACTTTCTTTTAAAAGCTGCTGTCGTTCGAATTTTAAAAGCAAAGTTTAAAATTACACACGTTCGCACGTTCGTGGTTTGCGTGTTACCAATGTCTGCAATTACTGTCAGCGAGTGGACGAACTTTTTCACAGATTTAATATACAAATTTTGTTGGAACGTCGCCTAAGTATCGATAAATTGAAACAGTTAACATTGTGCCAATTGTTTACGATTCCTAACCGATAGTAGGACAGACGTCGACTTTGTGAATTTTAAGGAAAACACTTAGAGCATTTATTTATATCCATTCGGACTACTCGAAGGGAAAACAGAATAAAAATTATTTTTTCTTTTTTTGTAACGCACATTTAATTTCTTGCAGTGCGTTCTTGAATTAAATATTGTAGGCGGTAGAGTTCAGACGAGGAGGTAGGTATTCACCTGTCACCATTAGCTTTCCTCTGGGCTGGTATGAATGCCGAAGACACTTTATTTGAGGCGACCATCTTAGTCCTCATGAGTAGCAACACTAGCAACCCATCAACGTACATCAGATAAAAATTATTTCCTATTTAAGGTTGAATGTATTGGGTGTTCATGGATTGCATTAACTATCTATCCTTCACGAAAAAAGATATAAAAGATAATAGTGTTGTTGATGTTGTTTACTTTCTACCTATACCTTGAAACTAGAATCAGCGTTTAGCTATCCAATAAGTGTATTAAAATTACTCGTAAAACTAAAGCGTCTCTCTCTACACAATATAATATTATTAGGCAAAATAACACAGGATTCATAACAATATATTAGAATTGAAGTAGCTACAAATACTTAGCATGAACATACTCATATATCAAAGCTAACTACTTAAGGTTACAAAATCCATTTAAGCAGCATAAATCTTAAGGTCTGACGGAGGTCGCGATAAGACGAGGTCACACGACGTTGTAGTAATGTAATTTAAAGCATATTTATTTTTGAAAGCACGCAGTATAAATTCCATGTGAGAAAATATTCTACGTACATAGGTGACAATATAAGTAATATTAGAGAAGAAGAAAACACGAAATGAAGAGTTCTTAAAAAAACTCAAGGAAGGCACGTCTACAATTATACATTATTTAGTGTAGATTATGACATGTCATCTATCTTTTACCAGAGATTTCGTCCACGTGGATTTCGAAATTCAATCTATGAGAGACATGAAAAAGGAAGATAAAAATAATGTATTGGATAAAACATTCAAAATGTAGGTAACTACCATGGGTTCCATAACACAAATAGTAAAAAAAATATTATCGACGGTTCTAAAAAAACCCAAAAGTTGGAAAACTGAATAATTGACTAAAACGGTCAAAATGGCAATTGGGATGGCATCAAGACCACCGTAGCGCTAATATGATACTGATAACTGGAGGTATTCAATCCAGTGATTGAACCGCATTACATTGGTACCGCATAACAATTAGAACTCATTACATAATACGCTACAGTACAAATGTACAAAGAATCTCTACAAATGACTGCGAGACATAATCTTAGCATTTTATCTCCGCAACTGCTGCGTTTGGTCAAATATTTCGAAACATTATAGTCTTCAATATCACTGCCGGAATTTATAAAGGTTTATTCATTAAATCCGACTTACAAGCGAATTTATGAAATGAACTCAGTGTTTGTAGTTATTAATTTCATTACCAAGTTGCAAAAACTATTCAAATTTAATTTTTGCAAAACCGCAAAAACCGCTGAACCGATTATGATGAAATTTCTTATAGAGATACTTAAGGGTCTTGCGATGAACATAGGCTACCTTTTTCCCATTTTTACTTTAGTTTTTCAAGGATTTTCCTATTTTGTATTTTTTTTTAGTCCCGATTTGAAGTGCGCCCGGATGAAGTCGCGGGCATAAGCTGGTTAAAACTAAAGTAAAGATAAAAGAAATGTCAGAAATGATTTGCGTATACAGTGTACAAGTAAATTGAACTAAGTATTTGCGTGTTTTGATTTATCTCAAAGTAAATATTGTACTAATGGCTATTCATATTCACATGAGCCAAGTGTCTTAAACAATATGTGTTGTCAATTTCAAGCCCTTATATCACTGCCCTTAGTTCCTGTGCCAATGCAATCAAACAATGAGACAGCGTATTTTTCAATCCATCGCACAGATAAAATCACCGACAACCGATCGACAGCGATCAGTTACAAGAACTGCAACTATATCACTGGATCCGATCGTTCAACCCAAATACAAAACAGCAGATAACCTACCACAAACACTACAGAATAATCAGTTTCATTCAATTAAACCCAGTAGTGACGTTATGATTAATGTTCCCGAGTGCAACGATAATTCGCAAATCACCAATGGTTTTCTTGTACAATATCACGTTTATAACAATGGTCATAAAGTTCAATTTTGCTCAGTATGACATTGTGACATCAGAATTATGCAGCCAGAAAAATATGACTTTCGACATCTTAATCTGAATGTACAGAACAGATGTTTGTTTTTAATTCCATTATAAAACACTCGTAAGAAGCTGATAGTATTGTCTGGCTCGCCGCTTCGTTGTAAACAGTTTTTGTGAGAAATTCCAAATTTATTTCGACCGCAGCATGTGAATCACAATGTTTTGAATGCACCAAGACTTGAGCCTTATCATTATATTTGACGCAGTTTATCTATTTGGTTCGCGCGTTCTCATTTTTATCGAAATTATGTACGCGAATGATGACTTGACTAGCAAGCTATAAGCTATTTGTTTGACCAAGCAATTGCAATTAAATTATCTTATGGCTAAGTTAATTTAGTATTCAATCATTTTATGTATATCTTTATTATTATTACGGTCCTATTTACAATTATTAGCACTACCATTTTGCGCTCGGAAATTATTTAAAATATTTATGTCATCAGCAAATGCATTAAAACGAAGTGTTTCCTTGACACATATATCAATCAGTTCAATAGAAATCCTAACTCACTTTAGTTGTGAAGCTTAGGATTCTTGGCAAAAGCACCGAGTATGGGTCCTAAAGTAGAACCTTGATCAACCCTAATTGTGCTAGGACACGCAATGCCCAGTTATAACGGGACGTATGAATGATGGACAGCGACTGGCCAGATGTTATGACGTTTTATTACTCGATTCTTATCTCAAAGGTACCTCTATAAACTTAGAGATTCATAAGGCTTGCTATGAGACCTGAGACAAAGTAAGATTGTCCACATTGGTATCATTTTCTTTCTTATAGTTTTTGTTATTGCTTAAAGATAATCTTTCATTATGTAACTATAGTTTTTAATTGCTTCTATTTTAGTAAGTAAAAGATAGAGATATTAAAATCCCAAAGGAGTCAATTTTAAATTAAATAGTCTTAGTGAGCGATATATTAAAACTGAACTAATGAAAGTAAATTAATGTCAAAAACATTTCAAAAGTGTCAGTTTTTATCATTGAATGTTAATTTAAATCAAATTGGCATATTACGAATGCAAAGTGTCGTATGACCAAACAAAATTTAAAATTACAATTTGGGTTTTGCATAAGTGTACTATAATGATCTTGTTAAGTGACAAGTTCGTAAGAAACCCACTTTAAATTGTTACTAATCGTTAACTTATCTTGTGTTGCATCGTGAAATCATACTGCATTTTCTAAATCACATTCCTGAACCGTATTTATTCGATTTGAATTGTTAAATAGTAATATATTCAAAATGTTAATTTTATCGGACGATAACAACTGAAATCTCCTCTAACCTGCGTTACGGGTTTATGAAGAAGCAGGTCAAGCAGGGTACTTCAAGCATGTACTAAATTTGGGTAAGACTTGTCCCTATACGAAGTTCATACACATTAATACTCCCTGCCTTTACGTTTCGTTAGTGCTGATAAATAAATTTAATTACTATTTGGTTTGACAAGTTAATAAACAAATTGATAGTTACAAGTAAATTATAATCCTAAAGATTTAATACATATGGACGATACATTTACATTTAAATTATCGTCATTTTCGACACCATCATCAATCACATTATCCTTGCGACTGGAAAGTAAGGTGGTCTGAGTAAACATCCACTCTTTAACCTACATTATTGACAGATAGAATTAAAATTTCATAATTGGTTACGCATAAATTATGTTTTCGGTCGAAGACCTAAAGCTACATCAACACTGCGGCTCTTTTATAATAATTTATTTATTATTTACATAAACTGTCTTTTCATTGTTTCAATTCCTTATTTCGAATTTCAAATATTCAAATTACCGTACAAAATTTTAGCGACCAATCATCGGTTACTGCTGTATCATTTGACGTAATAAAGCTGTTATAAGGAAGTCATACCAACATAACAGGTGTAAATTGCTATATTAAGGCAAAGTTGCTATCAATCTGCCTGTCTTCGATGCGCCGGCGCATAATGATAGATAGAGGGTGCTAAAAATAGCAATACTCTAAGGTAATAGAGCTTAATAAAGCAAGTTTAGGTAAATTTAGAGATAAATTTTAGATAACGAGGTTATCACGACATCTGTTTACGTAATACGACCTTTAAAATTACATTTTGTATTTTTGATTTAAATTTTTTCCCTTTTTTACTTTGATATTTTAAATCTTTAATATTATTTGTTAATGATTATTTTCTGATATATAAAATGTGAATTTAAAATTTAAAAAAATAATATCAATAATCAACCTGTAGTAAGCGCTGTTCAACATCGCAAAATTTATTGTTTGAGTCACCGCTTCTGATGTTTAATTATACCTTTTTTACCTGACAAACTAGTCTATCTACCCGACAATTATGTCATCGCTTAGAACTTGTAAGTTTTGTTCTTGAATATGCCGATCCTATTTAAGAATGCATAGGGTGCCAATAAAACGATTTAATGTGGAATGTGACTCTTTTTGCCGTATTTTTACGCTTCTTTTCCTCACACGCTATTTTGCTTTTAATTTTTCTTCTTTGGCAATTGATTCTGTGTCGATTTCAAACATTTATGGCTTCGTTTATCAATGATGATTGTTATAATATTGCAAATTATTTGCGGAGTTTTCATTATATTCATTAAGCAGACCTAAACGTGATAATGACCTATGTTCTTAAGCATAATAAATGAAGAACGAATACCTGTTAAATATCAATAAATATATATTTGCGATGATGTTAACATTAAACAAACATAAGTATTTTCCTAATTAATTAAAAACTCCAGTTTCCAATAATGGAGCATCCTTTTTGGCAAGAAGTCGTCGTTGTAAAAGGCTGTTACAAGTTACAATGTAAGAAACTTGTTTGAAAGGTTCAGTGACAAATTTAAGAAAGAGTTACATTAATTTATGATTTCATCAATATTAATTTGATTAGCTATAAACTTTTTTACTAAATTATTCATTCCCACTTAATATTGGTAAAAGTAAGGAAGACATTATTATAATAACCTAAAGTTTCGTACTGTTAATTATAAGTTAGATTACATACAGAAATAAGGCAAAGTTTTGAAACATTCTCAAGTAGGTACCTACGAACTACAAAATTGAACAATTCAAAAAATTAACTAAACAAATGAACCAAACAATATTTTAATTCTAAACGCATCAACCCTAAAATCTAAACAAAAAATAAAATCATCTATTGAATTTCATTATTAGGAAACTCAAGTCAAAAACGTTGATAGGAAAAGTACCTACAGAAACGGAACAATTTCACAATACACGTAATAACACAAACCGGACCCAAGTGTAGGTACTGTTCTGAACTTGAGTTAACGAGGTCCCAATTTGACTCCGAGCAACGTAATGGTACCGCTAACCAGACTCACTGACGTTTTTGTCAACGGCTTGAATGAAGGATGCAAAGCAAGATACAAGTAAAATAAAAAAGAGCTCTACATCGCCGTTGACATATGAAGCGAAACAAACTCTATATTAAATAGTGATTATATTGGAAATATTAATAACGTATTCGTTGTTGATCGATGAAAGATAATCTTCAACGCAGCTAAGGGTTTGTTACAGAACTACATAAACGCGAAAACGAACTAACTAACAAAGCTAACTGATTTTCATGAAGTTTATGTAAATAATTACCTTTTTATTGTATTTCATTGCATGTTAGAAAAATTAATTAATATAACATTTTATTATAAGCACGAAATAAATAGAAAAAACTATACTAGTATGATTGATTATACTTGATCAATTATAAATACACTGGCCATTGAAACCACTAGCCATTTGAAAGCAATTAAGTACCTTAATTAATTATTAAGCATAAAAACCCGCGGGTGATTTTTAAAACCAATAATGCTTCAATAAACGCAGAATAAAAGATACACATCAACTTTTAAAAATCGATAACACGTCTTCAGTTTTTGAGATATTTTCTCTGAGTCGTGTTTGCGGTAGCCGCTTACTATCTGATGGAATTCTTTCCCGCTCGCTTCTTGTTGTTAGACGGATAATAAATGCATGAGTGTTGCTGAAGAATTTAGCCACTGCACAAAAATAATGTTAAGTAGCTTATGCACGATCCCTTCGACAAATATATTCAAGAGCACGTAGCAAATTAACCAGACAAGTCAAAAAGAAACAACAATTTTTATAAGGTTGACAATATTCTTATAGCTTACGCACGTTGACATCAATATTCATTATCAAATGAGGCGTACAATACAAAACGGAACATGCACAAAGAGCTTTAGATCTTTCAGCTGATGTCTACAAACTTATTGTTTTAAAATCCATTCTTTCACCATATTCAAAGTATCCCGAACATATCTCAAATCTCAAATATCGACCGCGAAATATCTGAAAGCGCCATCATAGGATTTATGTAGTGAGTGGCTTCAATAAATCCGTCATCGTCACCGATGGGACCCACGATTGCTATTTATGGTGTTAATCTTTAATCTGTGTAGGACGAACACACCGAAGACGTTTATGGGGCTCCTTGTATTCTGTTTTCGTACAACTTTGCCGACTGGTTTGATTCAGAACGATAAGCTTTAAATAGAATCTAGGAAGAATATTATTTGACTAAGTGTTATTGGTAATCTCATTATAAATAACAATTAATGACATTATTTCCACATCCTTCCAATTTGTAGCAATAGTTTCATTCTTTGCAAACATTCGAACGTGACGCTTAAAATTTATTGATCCAAACATAATGTTATCTACTTTGATAATCTACTGGTAAATATCATATCTTAAAAACTGCCCTAAATTTATACACTGTATTATATTATTATTATTCACCATTAGAACTGTATCATATATGTGTTCTTTGTAGATTAGATATACGTTGTAAATATTATTTTTACTGTCTCAATTGATACTTGTATCATTTCGAATTTCCGCACTAACTTCCTACGCTCCTCGTGTATATTGAAACAACTAACATTGAGGATTACTGGTGCTCCGTTTCCGATATACACTGTTCTTGACACGGTGGCGTAGGCTTTGCTGATCTTATTTTGCCGACCATAAAGAATTATAAGCAGTCAATTCTGGTCTGTATTGTTATGTTAAACAGAAAAGTTATTGAGGACTATTTCAATGTCGTTCCATTTACATAGGTATTTGTAAACTATTACAACTAGGCTTTACGGTTGAGTCAACTGTCACTGTGAAGACATTTATTGAACCATCAACAAATATAAGATTTTGCCCAAAGTTGTTCTTTTTTCCTTTTTTTCATGTTAAGTAAATTTTTTTTCCGTTAACATTCCCAAATGTTATTGTCTTTTTAAATGCTTAGATTAGACAATTACTTTCGTACTTAAATTGCATCTTTAGTCCCATGGCCGCGACATTTGTACCAAAAAAACTTGTTCTAACTTTACATCAACACATGTCATATTCCCACATGGCTATTTTGTTCTAGTGTCACGTCATACCTCAGCCTTCATCCAGGTCAATACACCTCCACATCTGGTGAGAACTTTACAAAAGCCAAGTCATGCCAAAACCCCGCGCGTTATTTATTGTTATAAGCCCGCTTATTTTTCTAGCCAATATTTACGTCTAGGAATCGAGGAGAGATGGAAAAAATTCGTGCGTACGATAACGTAACTGTGCGACGGTATGGAAGCTTGAATGTAAACGACATTTAACTTTTGTCCACAAGACGTTTTATGTCGTAGGCTTCATGTATACCTACCAAACCATTAAACGCGATAGGAGATGAGGAAAAAAGAGGCAACATGACGAATAATGCTTATAATTGTTTGTATGAATCAGAATAGTTTTATAATAAACCGTAGAATCAACGAACTTACGAGCATGGAGGCTACCTGGAGTGAAATGATTACTTTATTTCATAGATGTAGAGGATATCTAACCTCAATTAATGATATTAAAAAGCTTAGTTTGTACAGACGTCCATTGCTACTAATTATGTTATTGTTGGGAGTAAAATGATTGCAGCAGTGATAACTTATGAATTTAGATTTCCGTTACCGGTCTGGGTGTTTGTGTAATTGTCTTTGTATGTGTCCATGGCTCCCACGACACAGGGAATCCTAGTGGGGCTGCGAGTGTGAAGCGTTACCTACATAATTGTAAAGAACTTAAAAAATTGCTTTGCCATTAAGGTCACTACACCAACAATTGTACGAAAGCTGCCGACAAATCGATTTCGTAGTCTCGTAATTGATATAATCAGAGCACCTACAAGGCAACGCTTGGGCAACACAATCTTATATTTGCAGTCACCGACGCAAAAAATGATGACCAATTGAATGTTCTTAAAGGAGATCGAGCTGATATTGGTACATAACAAATTATGGGAGCTGCGGCAGTAAGTTTGTTAAGACTTGGTCCTCATAACGGGTGCAATTCAAATTCAAATTCAAATTCAAAATTTTTATTCATCATAAGGTACACGTATACACTGGATGAACGTCAAATAAC
>DWAV01002511.1:0-11060 GCA_018231305.1 Noctuana lactifera | reverse complement strand
AATTGAAAAGGGGACCATTCCGGTATTGCATGTTTCCAAAATGATAAGCTTGTGAAAACGTACTTTGAAGCTTAAACACGTATTGTTTTGTTGCAGGTTGCGTGATGAGAGAGGTGATATTGAACGTGTCATAGCAATGGACAAAGCTCGTGACGGTTCACATAATGGTAAGATCAGATTTAAGTTTTTATTTAGGTACCTATATGGAAGTTAAAAAGTGTGTTGATTTAACTTAAGCACAGAAGATTTGATCACTAATATACGAGTAAATGAGGTGAAACTTTAAATAGGTCTTTCACTTCGTAACTAAATTAACTACGGATAAAACAGATTTTCATTTTCGGCAGGTTCTTCACCGGGACACAGTCCGGTCCTCAACTTATCGAAATCGGGTTCCGGGGACCGTGACAGGGCGGAGAGGAGCGAGCGCGACCGTGGCGAGAGGGGCGAAGGCTCCGTCAGCGGTCGAAGTTCGGCCGCGTCCCGACGCACGCCGCAACCGCCGCGGCTGCCTTCCACCGCCACCGCCGCTGCCTCCCCCCACTCACATACCGACGACAGCGATGCACCACTATCGGACACAGATGACCACAACGTTAAAGAAGAGGATGACGGTAAGGCCGGTTGTGCTAGAAACAAATTATCGACTGCAATCTATATTGGATTAATGGTTTACGTGTTGAGGTAATTCTCAAACAACAATATTTACATCTCATTCTTGATGTTTTACGCGATTTGTGAACGTTTTTAGGTACATATTTTCGTTAGGGACAAGATATTTCTGTTTAGCCTAGTAAATAGTTACCTATATTGTCGTGTTATAAATCTCGACATGATATTAAACAAAGATATTTTTGACTATTAAGTAACTAAATACGTTTAATAAGTACTAATTTAATTTAATACTTAAACTATAACCCTTAAAGTAACTCGTCAATACGATCCACAACAGAACAGAGGTCAGAGAATCCTCTCATGAAAGGTGCATGTTCGATGTAATGCAGTTCTTACAAAATGTAGCTACAATTTGATTGTAATAAATTAGCTCTCAATATAATCACAAGCGGGCACGACAAGGGAGAGTCCGTGTAATATTAACACAGCTTAGTTGTATCACCCATTCAGCGTACCTACTCGACATGTAATGCACTGCAAAATTACCCAGTAATAGCCCTGGAACCTTCAACATTCATAGTTCGGAAATTATCAACCATAAAACCACCTTCTTTTTACCGTGCACGGGAACACTTTAATGTTAAGTATAAAAATCTCAAATAAAACTAAGCGTCTACATAAAGGTACATATTTATATTCCTGTACGTCTATACTTACTAATAATATAAAGCTGAAGAGTTTGATTGTTTGTTTGTTTGAACGCGCTAATCTCAGGAACTACTGGACCGATTTGAAAAAATTTTAGTGTAAGATAGTCTATTTGTCGAGGAAGGCTATCAAGGCTATCAAGCGTTACGTTGCAATTCGGGTAAATCCGCAGGGCAAAGCTACTCGTAGTTCAATATAAAACATAAAAGTATTTACTGGAGTGTCTTCGAAAATGTCTTCGAGTAAAAGACGTCTTGTACAATAATTTTTTTAATGTTTTTACCTGTTAAATGCCTATTAACTTAAGTAGACAGTTTGATAAATGAGTAATAGATTATCACCATTTATTAAACCATGCAAAACAAAAACGAACTATTACAATTTAGACTTGCATAAGATTAGTAATGATTATGGAATATGCCGATATTGCCACAGATCTGTGATGATGGATGGTATAACAATTTCTTCAATGACATCCAAACGCTCATTTTATCTAGACCTTTTTGTAGATTGAATATTTTGCCGTATTAACTATTTTAATCAGTTTAGTATTTATTATTCTCGTCTAGATCATCAATCAAAGAAGAACTCGTTATTAATTTAACGTCACTAAATTATGATAGCGTGTACGATACACTTAGTTATGTGAGTGATAAAAAAACAACGTCAATACTGAAAATATGCATTAATTGAAGCAATGTATTCATTGATTAAGCATTAAATAAATAAACACAGGTCACTCTGTTCCAAAATCAAACTTTTTCCAAACTAAACTATTTCTTTAATAAAACAGTAAAAAATTTGTATGCGAGTAACGAAATGCATTCGCGAGTAACGTTTCGTTACTCGGTACTAGACGGCGTACGTCCGTTACTCAGTAACGAATACATACGGTTTGTTACAGCTCTATTAAGCATTGCTTAATTATGTACCTAAATACGTCTTCTACAGATCATATAAGCCCAATTTAACTAAGAAAAGACTTTTTAGCAACTAAAGTTATTTGAATGCAATCACGATTAACAATTGTACCTACTGAATAATGAATCAGTGAGTATCACATAATATATGTAACTTCCAAACAAAACGTACTCCAAGTGGCGCACAACACAACACAATTGCTTACGGAGGGGTGCAAGTCAAAACAGCGATTCACAAATGTAAATACTCGTAGCATACAATAGCTAAATTAACGCAACGTAACATGAAACAATGAGGATTGTGTACTGTGGTTATTGTAATATACATACAAAATACTTGACGACCGTGGGAACGAATAGATTATGACGATTAAGGCAGAAATTGTTCATTTAACTAGTCTTTAGCACGAAGCGCCATTTCGAGTTTGCTCGTACGTCTTTCGTAACTGTCTCTAGATTTATTATAGTCGAAGTACTGCTACCACGCCCACTTTGACCGTGAAGCAATAAGTACATTTTGTATCTATGATAGTAACAAACGTTGTTGAAAGATTCCACCTTCATGAGGCTGCCTAAAGTACCACCCATAGAATAAGTACTTACATATCCAGAACCGTTTAAAATGATTACTGAGATAGTAGTATGAGTAGCCAGTATCAACCTTCAGGTAAACAAAATATCGATGTTATTTGATTTCCAATGTGTATATCTTTTTTTTCTGATAAAGAAACTCTCTTGTCCATAAGGTTTCTACCCACTAAAACTGCCTTCGCGGCTCCTCAGGAGAAGCACTAGAATCTTCGCCGGAAAACGTCAGTGCTCCCTCAATGCCTTAAATGGCCAATCCAAGACAAGAGCAAGTCGCTCAGATTCTCAAGCAGACCAATATTCACAGTGTACTATGAGTTATCTGTATACTCGTATTATGTGTGTGTAGGTAAACCCCTCGGCATCAGAGATCACTTTAGGCCAGGCCGCCTGCGCGCTCGTATTTTATAAAGTGCCAAATAGTTATAACACGATTAGAAGGTTCAATTAGCAGTGCATTTCAAATGTAATATTTATTTATAATTAATTCTGTCGATACGTGATTCACGTTCATCACGATTGCCGCAGCCTCATTATAAAAAGCTTTTTCTCGTCCACTATGTCATTCAACTTTGATCTTTGTACGTCGTGTAATACCTCTTTCTTTCAATCGTCAGTCTCGTTTCCGACCCCTTTTTATTTCACATTTATAAGGTTTTATATCTCATTATGGAAGGCCGACTCGTTTTGAATACTAAACATAAGTTCAAAAGAGTTGAATTTCGTGCGGTAAACATTTTTAAAATTCTGTTAATTGGCCTTATTAGGAAGATGGTGTTGTGACAACTCGAAAGTGCTATCGTGCGCATCGACAATGACGAAACGATGTTGTCTTCATTATGTGATGAGCGTTCACTATCTTGTCAGTTAAATTAAATGTATCGATAGATTACTTTGGACCGTGAGAGACGCCAATCGTAACACTTTCTTTTTTATGTGTGCGGTCTGTTTTTGACACAATGTTGAACAATCTGTGCCCAAAATAACCATGTGCGCTTAAGGGTCATATTATTTTAAAGAAGACACATTTATAATATAGAAGTTCCTATTGGAAATCAGTAAAATACAATATTCCTCACGTTAATTCGATACTTGAACCGAGGTCACAAAAGGAATAACTGGTGGTATAGTGAAACGAAGCATATAAATCGGTTAGAGACAACCCATTCGGTGTCGAATGGCTCGAGCGGATCCCTATTCTGTAAATTGTTTCGCCAGCTTTGTAGGTATGTGGTAGGTACTGCGGTTACATTCATAGGTGATTTGTTATCACCACACTTAACAACATCGATTTAATTTTTGAATTTCCTTTTTCATTTATATAAGACTGTACATAACTGATTGACGATTAATTACGATTAACGGATGTCTGTAAAAGTTGAGAAGCTTTTAATGCACGATCATGATTAATTCTCTTAATCTGAATAAGTATGTGGTT
Source organism: Noctuana lactifera (assembly GCA_018231305.1). NCBI lineage: Eukaryota > Metazoa > Arthropoda > Insecta > Lepidoptera > Hesperiidae > Noctuana > Noctuana lactifera. Next base: position 6,791 of record DWAV01002511.1, on the reverse strand, counting down.
GCCGAACCCCATCAAAGCCGTGTGCCGATGATCACCACGCGATATCGATGTACCAGCAATAATAATTGCGATGGGAATGATACACGCACGCGATCCCAAATAACGTTATAGGTACCTCCACATCACTGTTATAACTTTGTCCTGTAGCTTCTTACAGGCCTATGCCAGAATTAATGCGAGCGGATATTTCATCTGAATGATTTATCTACGATACATCGGATATAAATTCAACAGGGCAGTTGCAAACCAATAAAAAGGGATTCTACTTAGTAAAATGAGATAGCAAGGTATCATACGACGCACGTTTTGAAAATTTATTCACTTCTGCCTCACCGTGTTCATTTAAAAAAGTACCCAATTAACTTAATATAATAGTTGTTACTTAATTAAGCTGCTTTAAAGTGAACAAAAGCTAGATAACATCATCATTATAAACTACTTATTATAAACTTGTCTCTAGAAAGTAAAATAGTATAAGTAGTATCTTTGTAGCATGATACATATCTACTTATTGCCGCCTGTAACAATTTTTTTATTCGATTACATAACTTAATCTATTTTTCCATAATTATATTTTTAAAACAAGGTTTTTTAAATATAATTTTCTATACCCACAAATTTTAAATGTGTACCCTTTGGGCAGGAGCAGATCTGAGCGACGGAGAGCGAGACCTCCCGGCGTCGACGTCACCGGCGCCCGTCAACTACCCCACAGCCGCCGGCTCGCCCCCCTCCGTGCCCGTGGACCCCACAGCCGATACCCTGGTCTCTTCCACCGAAACCCTGCTCCGCAACATCCAGGGGCTCCTCAAGGTCGCAGCGGATAACGCTCGCCAACAGGAGCGCCAGATTAGCTACGAGAAAGGTTTGTGTTATGTTTTGGTTAGATACTTGTGGTCTTAAGCATATAAATAAACAAAAAAAAATAAACACCTAAACAATTAAATTATATTTATTCTTTTCATAAAAAAACAAAATATAAAAAAGGAATTATTACCTATAAAAAACTTTTAAATTTTGTTGGTAAGGCTAGACAGGATTCATTAGCCTACAAATTAGCGTTCTTAAATTACGATTTGTACCAGACATAAGATAAAACTTTAAAATTAGCATTCTAAATTATCATACATTACAGAGACAACATGCAGGAAGGCCGGATGATGTAAATATTATAATCAATATTAGTCAACATCTCGCGCGAACCGATTCTGCGTAATCCGACATGTAAGCAACATTGATTAGCTCTTATGCTCGGAACAAGTGGGTACTTTTATCGCCAGCCGTGCATGTTAGCCACTACCTACTTCATAGAGACACTCGATACATTTGCATCGCATTATATGTGCACTATGTAATATTTAATGCTCTATGAGACGAAATTATTAAAATGAGGAATTGCGGTAACCAGCCTAGATTGGGTAGGCAGTGTAGGGTTGGGCGCAGGTGTAGGTGCTCGTGTTTCTACATCGCAAGTATTTCGTGCGCCCTGTAGGTATATGTATGTAAATTTATCGTATACAAAAGCACATGAAGGTTTATATTATATAAGGCGATCATCAAGTGTAGTCCTCAAGAATAGTCTTCAGACTCTTCAGTATAGTAGGTACAATGCAAACTGTATCTGCAAAATATTTTATACCATGAATAAATAAATTCAAGCCCAATTTATCAGTTAAATAAAGTTAGCGCAACTTTATCTAATCGCATTATCATGCAGTTTGATTAGACGACCATGCAGAGACCTATTGACAGGTGCAGATGACCATCATGCTCATTTTCTGCACGTGTGTAATATAACAAACATATGTTTATGCTAATCCTTTCTTGTGAGAGAATGTGTATACAAAATAGCAGTGCGCGCAAAACTTTGGAGACATGCACGAACAGTTATGTTTTGTGTACTGGTGCGGGCGCATGTCGTGCCTTTGCAAATACCCGTAAAACAGATGCGCCTGAGTTATAGCTCAGCCCACTATCATTACACACGATTCCATTCGGACAGCATAATTGTTTAATTGATATTTCTGCGAGTTATTTATACACGTCATTCCGTTTTCTCCATGAGAATCTCTCCGTGAACTATGGATATTCTCCTACGTTAACTGTTCATATCTAATTTAATATGATTTCGTGGGATGGTTCTTTGTTCAAATTACGTGTTTTAAAAATTTTTGCCTTTAAAGAGAAACTGTTAAAGCATTCGATTAAATTAATACGAATAAAGTTAGTTGAATTAGTTGCTATAGTGTGGGTATGTAAATTTATAGGTACCTCGCCCATTATTCAAACTATTGTTAAAATGTTTCCAAATATTAAAATTTATTCAGTAAGTATTATACAATTCACTGGCTCTTAAACAAAAGGTTCGGGGAACGCAATTGTTATAAAACCCATAAAAATACAGAGGAGGTTGGAAAGAAAACTCGCGGCGCGAGTCATCATCAAACTTGAATATCAATATTGCGCCTCGAGCCAATTGTATTAATAAACAAAACAAAATGAGAAATAATAATGCTATAGGCCAACAAAGGTTCCATTTCTCCCCCTGACATATAAGCTAATGCCGAAGGAATAACCTCCCTAAACTGGAGAGATTAAGACTTGAATTTGCGCTTTTATACGTTCAACCCGTAATTTTGTTATTACGATAATAAAATTATTGTTGATGAAACATTTTTTCGAATCGATGTGTCTGGCGAACTTTACCGTTGATTTTTTTATAGAAATTACAGCAATCACTCGCTCGGTTCGCTTCGGCTGAATTGATAGGTGTTACTGGCAGCAGGGCTTGCATTTTAGTTGGTTCATTCGTTTCGATATTATATATCCACGCTTTTATGTGGAAGATTGGTTTCATTACCTGGCTATCGGTACGCCTTCTGGCCCCGCCTGCGTAATAGTATTTCTTTATAAGTCTATACTTTGCTGATAATATTGTCGATTAAGTTCTAAATGAATAGTTTTTTCAATAAAATACCTATTCTGTTCAATGGAGCGGAACAAAATGGAAAAATCTTGTAGATATGCAGTTTTATGCGTATCTATAAAGCAAACGAAGATCACCCCTCTATCGCTCGCAAATGGCAGATCACTATCTAGGCACATTCGCTGACAATTTTTACACTAGACAGTGTGGAGTGAGTGTCATGCAGACAAATGTGCACCGCATTCACTGTGTTATCAGATAACCGCGGGAAGGGTTGTGTGAAAGGACTTCGCTATGATAAACCTCTGTCGATTCGTTCCTGTAAATAGAGAGCAATGAATGGGAAATAGCTGTCATATTGTGGCCGTTTCGAGTGCCTTTTACGATTTACATTCACGCCAGACTTTGCTTACACGTTCAAGTTATCTCTATTCAAAAACATTTTTGGAATTTTTGAACCTTGTTCCTTATTTCTATTACACATCGCACTTAGTAGCTACTTGAAGGAGTAAAGATAGACTAAACAAAACAAAAGATAACCTCTATAGCCTGACATTGAACTAATTACTCTGCCATTCAACGTTTGGGCAGTAAAATATCTATGAAGGCGGTAGCAATAATAAATTACTAATATAATTAAATAATAATAACAATGAATTTGAAATAATAATTGTTCTTACTATTTCATTTCACGAACGGTAAAGGGACACCGTTCCTAACTGAAGTAAACGTTCCAACTTTTTAAGTTGAATTTTTTTACAAAGAAACATCTAAAGCACATTAAAAGCCGCAATATAAATCGTTAAAAACAATCATACTCAAGCATCGGATGAATAAACATACATTACTTTCAATTTCGTTGTTAAGTTCAACGTTCACGCACTTCTCGACGATGAGAATAAATAAAGTGCTGTTACACGCAGAATCAGTCCGATTGCAATCATCGCGACATAAATCTGCTTCGGCTACTCTTTTAATCCTTTATTCCTGTTAATTCTTACCGCTTAGTTTATTTCTGAACCAAATGGCCCGGTCTTGTTACTTAGGTTTTGTTTACCTCTTTTGTTTTACAACTATCAGTTTTTGTTAAGCTAAGTGCCGTCGAATGGACAAATGGCACATGCACTGGTAGATAGGACAAGCCTGTTTTATGGGTTCCTGTTTTAAATAGAATTCCACTTCCATATCAGGAGAAAACTTAAAGGAACCTTAACATAATTCAGTGATAATTTCAAACTTATAGCGTATACCTAATACTTAATATTCGTTTATCTTAACCAATAATATAAAGAGAGAGTCCGAATTTTGTGAGTTTATTCAGAAGTGTATCTCTGGAACCACATTTTTTTTGTTTTTGAAATATAATAGCTTATGCTATTATAGCTATATTTCAACAAGAATACCAAAGTAATAAACTGGAAATAGATCAAATATTGTTTGAAAAATACAAATAACACCACTATTTTTATCATGTGAATTGCACCTGTGCGAAGTTTTATAAAACGGTCCTATACTAGAGCCGGCATTAGAGAGACTTATTTCTACATACCCCCCTACTTAACACAGTATTAGAAATACTAATATTTCGATGGCAACACAGATTACAGCACTCGAAAAATCTGAACATTTATCTCAACATACTGTCATATTATCGCATTAAATATAAAATACATAACAGAATTCTATAAACAAATATAAGCAGCGATGCATCTAACATATCAAATGTGGCAACATAATATCTTTTCTCTCTCCGCAAATTAGCAAGTCCGTATTACAGGTGCTTACGTTTTAATTTGCTTTGGAAGTTGTGATAACGGGTCGCAATGGTGTTGTTGGGGGAAACAGCCCATCAATAACATGGAAGTGACCGATCGAACAAACATGAACTGGCCAATGATAAAAACTGATGAGCAAATAGACAGACAGGACTTGTGTACTCAGCTAATGGATTCAATTGATATGAAAGCTTTTACAATGCTGACGGCGACAGTGCTATTATGTTGGTTTCAAACCGAATTACTGCGCCAGATATCCGCGCTTTGATTGATTTTTTTAATGGAATTGATAAAAAATATGTCTTTTTTGTATGTAATTGACGTATTTACCTATACCTACTTGTTCTATTAATTTTTTCACGTTCATTTTGAAGTTTTGATATGAAATTTAAATTAAACTCAGGTGTTTATAACAAGGTCCCTGACAAATCTGACCGTCATCATCATATTGAATTAAATCATTTAAAATTAGATAGTTTATTATGAAGTAAATTCATTTAAAAAAGCTTCCGATTCATCTAGTTTAACATACAACCAAGTTTATAATTTTAACATAATCCGATGGAAACATTTAAGCGTCTTGAAGAAAACAAACAGAGATTGCAATTTATGATTGGTGGAGAACACCTCGCGCACAATGGCGCGAAAGCTGTCGCGGCAGCAACAATGCGTCCTCGGTGTATCGGTGGCCGCTCATCTCGCGGGCTCGTTAGCCGCTGGGCGTTCTGGCTCCGAGCATTCGAGCACGCTGGGAGCTAGCTTAGGATAAACCCAGGGTATTGTGATGAGCTTACTATGTCTACAGTTATATGGTATTATGGATTTTTTACTCGTACTTTTTATAACAATATATTAAACAACCGGCTAACTCGTGTGAGTTAGCCGTTCAGATCATCAGTGCCGTCGGTTGTGGTTTCTGCGGAGAGTTTCCATCCTAAGGTGAATTGTGTGCGTAGTAGAAAAACGGAGGTATTAGACTACATGACTTCATGAAAATTGAGTGAAAGTCCTGTCACCTTGATTGGCAATATCCTAGCATCGGATACGTGGTTTCCGTTCCACTAGGCCGTAGAACAAAGTGAACAATAAGTGACATTAACGGAGGGATATTAAAATGCCATTCCTGCAATGTACCGATATGCGAGAGACATCGGGCAGCCATATTGGATTACTTGCGCGTGTCGCTCCGGTTACATTGCGCACGCGACTCGACCACACGCACGCCATCTAGCGAACTCCACTTTGAATATCGTGACTTATTGTTTCACCATAACCACCTTGTCAGGATCTGTTAGAGAATCCATTTGAATTTAATAGGTATAACTTATTTCTTGTGAGGCCATAAAACTAAACTATCCTTCTTGTTGTAAATCTACCACAGACGGTATACTTTGATGTTTAGGACACTTCTACACTACAATTCATCATCATGTGGACTCACTGCACCACAGTTATTAAACGGAGTGATGTGTCTATACCTATAGAAACATCGCGTTTTATTCATGGAAGTACAGGAAAACAATAATAGTAGATCAAATATGAATCCGGTACCGCAACAAGGTAAGAAACTCCCTTAGGATCTTAACATGTCATATCATAAACAGAAAAGAGCTTAACTCCTTATGTTGACATTTAAATTTAATCTTAGCGAGAACGAAACAGTGTCCAAATTTCTTCGCAGTTGATATGAAATACGTCATTCTAGTTTCATAGAACGGTATAAAGGGGTGAAATGAGACAATCGTAAAGTTTAATAATAATTACATTCTCAACTCTCCTCCCAGGTTGTGCACAATAATTAACCGCTCAGAATTACTTAGCCGAAATAATTTAATGTGACGTACGCATACAGCGTGCTGAATAAGACAGAAATTATAGAACAGGGCTATCTATGAATTTTTTTCTTAAAATGATTTTATTTCGTGTTCGATTGTTGTAAATGTATTGAGGTCTTACTGAAACCCATCATTATAGATAGTCATAGTGTATTCTTCTTTAATGATTAAAACTACTGGTAAAAATCGTCTTTAATTTAACCTTTTATTTAAAAAATTTAATTTGTTGTTAAAGTTATTCCATTCAGCTGTTAA
>DWAV01002510.1:0-11067 GCA_018231305.1 Noctuana lactifera | reverse complement strand
CGCTGGGGCAACATCGTTCACTTAAGCACATTACAGTGGGTATGTCTGAACTTTGGGCCCGGCGAGATAGCAGAGAAAACAATTGTTGAGCTCTGGGAGCCAACTTGAACCAAGCGCATAGTAGGGGAACATAAAATTACCGTCCTCCTCAAATTACACGTCGTTACAATGAAATTATAGTTTATCTCTGTACACGATACCTTGAGATTTAAATAGAATTTTACTGTGATTATTAAGACTGTGAAGCTTTTAATTTATACTAACTGACTTCAAAGGCTTCAATTCGCCACGCATGGTTATCTAATCGAAAAGATTTTCAGTTTGCTACCTATTCAAAATCTGTATATTTCGCAAAAATTAACTGCCCATATCCGTTATTTGATTCTAAAATAATAATTAAGTATAATATCAATACAGGTAGAACGCGTCACGTACACGCGTCAAGTTCACTGGCATGGAAATAATTAGTAAAATTTGAATAACGTAATAATTTCATAATTAAAGGTAATTTTATCTAATTAGAATATAATATCTAAAGACCACTCTTCTTTGCCGTATATTAAACCTATAATGAGTTCACTCAAAATACAGAAGAATTTCTTGGGAGCCGTACGAAATATTTAATATAATTTTCGAACATCAAGGGATAACGCACAGTAATAAAGTAATGTAAAACAGAAGAGCAAGTCAACAAGTTGACAAGAATTTGTCAGAAGCTTTTCCCACACAAATTATTATGTCCCGCATTTAAATGTTTTTCGCTTGTCATGTTTATGAAGCCTCTTCAGCTAAGTACGCCCAAATCTTAAGAGATACGAAAAATTTGAGATAAATTTTTTTCGATAAAGGATCACACGAATAACTCAGACAAATTACATTTGCAAACAAATGTTAAACGAAACAACTTCTAGGTAAACATATTTTATTATAGGGAAGAAGACAAAAAAGGAATGCACGCTAACAGACGATAAGTGGTTTCTGCAAAACATACGATATCTATCAAGTCAAAGAGTACCTAATACTACACTAGATCGTAAATGCGTTGGCAATAGCTGCTTACTACTACTGAGGAATAAGGTACCTGATAATATTTAATGTCTCCATCGACAACTTTGACAATTGAAACACAATGATAAATAGCTTCTCACTAGAAACGTGTGTGATGATGGGCTTTCCAGATCGGCGGTGCCAACCACTCTAAGATAACGTTCGTATTAGCTTTAATCGACAAGTTATACCGTTCTTACGTATAGTTATAAAGTCAAGTGAATGTACATACCTAATTTACTTCATAAATTTTAAACTCTCCGCTGGATCTAATAGGATAAAGATAACGTAGAGTTTAAACTAGTTACTGAAAAAATATAAAAAGTATACAATTTTACTCGCTGCGCTTTTAGTTAAGAATTTTAACTATCTGCTCTGCTTTATGCTCAACTTCCGGTAGTTTATCCCTACTTGTTTTATAAGTAGGTTATACGTATTTAACATAACATTCACGAAAAATATTAAGCATAACATTCACTCTTTCCTTTTCATTTTACAAGACAGTGTTTACTCAAATAAAAAGGACATACTTTTTCTTAGTTGTTTTTCTCTTTTTTCGTATCACAGATTTTACGACAATGACAGGTACCTACCTACTCGAAATTTATTTCATGTTCAATATAAATTTTACTACTAATATATTCCTTAATATATTTATCATGGTTGCCAGATACGTGTATATAGCTGGTCACTGCAGCTACTTAGTAGTTTAATCTCAAATGTACCTACTATTATTATTATTTGAATGGACGAGGATGGGTCCTGACTCAACAGCTACTGTGACCAGAACCGTATGATGCCTGACGTAACAAGGAAGAACAAGGCTGCTGCCCACTGTTCGACTTCTGTAGTGAGTAAGGCCGACACAGTGGTAGAGAATATGGACAAAAGTTACTCAATCTGATTACAGAATCTACTGTTTGGATTGGAAGTTAGACCTATTCTGAGTTAAAACTATACCGTTTAACCTACAGAAGTTACACCTATGTATAGGTACTATAGTAAGTACCGAAATTTAATCTAAGATCATACTATTACGTTCAACTAGCCTAGGCTCATGTCTAGTAGTTAAAGGTTCTGTAGTGAAATATATAATTTTTAATGATTTTACACATCGAGTATATAAACATAGTTTCTAAAATAGTAATAACTGCACGAAACATCTAGCGAAGGAATATTATTTCACATATTCTTAGAACTAAACAAAAACTTGTGTACAAAAAACATGGTTGGGTTGATAATGCTGACATCGCGTGACCGGGAACAAATCGTAACTGATGCTTAATGGAAGAAATCATCACATTTACCGAAGAACCGCTTTTTACCTATCATCTTTAGATAAATATCCAAAATGATAACAATTTGTTGCTATAATACATTTCTGATTATAAAAGTAGATAGGTTAGCTTACTAATTTGATTTAGATTTAAGGTAGGTTTGATTCCCCTTAGTTCTATTTCTACTGTAGGATCCTACCTATTAACATTTCTATTCCCGTTCTCTTTTCTTGTGTTCAGAATCAGAGAACACCCACGCTATAGGGAATTTTAGTGTCAGTTTTAGGCGTTATTTTATTGCAATTTTGAATTGACTAAGTAATTACATTATCAGTGTAGGTCAAATCATAAAGTATACAGATGTATGTATTTATTGAAATGGTAGGTTCATTAAAATTGTACCGATAGCCTTATTTTATAACAAAATATGAATAGAATGTAACGAGAAATATAATATTGTCTTCGCAAAGCCCTTTGTAAACGCTAAAGTAGGTAAGTGATAAACAATACTCCTGATTTTCCTGGGCTTTTGTTAATGAATATTCATTACTCATTTGCTTATAGATGTTCTATACATCATAGAAACAAACGTCACGTGTGGAAATATGCGGACGTTAAGAAATTAAGCAGAAATTGTTATGCATATCAAATGGGAATGAGATTCCCGTGTATGTTTCTGTACAAGTAGGAAGATACTGCTGAATTTATGGTTTGGCATGTAATATAAATGAGTTTGTGTTATTCTGATTTTTACCTAGGCCTCATTATATAATGGAGAATATAATAAATGGTGGCCTTAAAGATAATGTACATAATTCATCTTCGTGTTTTCTACAGAATACCTGAAAACACTTGTAGGTTTATTTCAAGAACTAGTCATATGTGTAAAATTCCTCAAAACAACAGTCGAATCCACTTGACTATGACATGTGAATATCACATATTTTACCGACTTCAAAAGAGGTTCTATGTAATTTTTTACTGTAAGGCTTAGAAGTTTTGTCCCTTGTTTATTTTACCTCTATATCAACATATCCCTATACAGTTTTCTCGACTATAATAATATTTTCAAATCAAAGCTTAAGCAGAAGATAAGTACTACTCGTAAATAATGGTCTACAGTAAATACCTATATGTCTTGAAGTTCCACAAACATGAATAATGATATTAATGGTAGAAAAATTACCAGTGTCAGTCAAACTATGCGACTAAATAAAATTATGCGAGGAAAATATGGTGAATAAAACTATTCTGACTACGAAGCTTATCCCGGTAGGTACTCATAACCCTGCTAACGGTTAATCAAGAAACGTTTATCGCTCTAGCGAATTAAACATAAGAGTAGAAAATATGGAAAACACAAATACTCAGGTAACATTGTAACACGAAAGCTTACGTAGCCACTTCTTAGTTGGCGATCGAACGTTACGGCTCATTATAGGGCTTGTTATGTGGACGACTTGATACAACAGTACCTATTCTTCAAACGATTATAATTCATTACTGACCATTTTTGTTTCACATTTTGTCTGTGCCTAGTAAAACAACTTGCATGAAAATATTTTACCTATAATTATAGGTTAGGTAATATATATTTTGTCGGAACTAATAAAATTGATTTTTAAACAAATTAAAATAGGTCTCTTTTTACGCCAGTATTGCCAGCTTATTACGCGTATTTGAAGTATGTAATTACTCGAGCAATTCACGCAAAATCTTTATAAATTTTAACCTATGTGTTATTCTGATGTATAAGCTACATTATTGTAAAGTTTCGTTTAAATCCATTCTGTAGTTTTACGTTAAAGAGTAACAAACATCCATCCATCCATCCATCCATACTCACAAACTTTCGCGTTTATAATATTAGTAGGATTATATAATTCAAAATAATATATCTAAGAAGCACTAAATATGTATTGTTTCTGTTTCAATAAATACAAATAATAGATTTGTAGCACCCTTTTAGTAAAAATGTTATTCGACTGGCAGGTGCTGTTTCAATCTATCAGAGTGATGGATACGCTTGACTTGACATCCAGTTATTCAAATTATTACATAGTATAGGATTCTAGTTTTTATTATTCCTTCCTAAAATTTATAAGCAAAATTCAACACTTTATACAGCGTTCTGATACATACATATATATTTATAAGAATACAAACAAAACTCGATTAGTCCACGGTAATTTCTTTATACGGTAAATTTTTCGGTTTAAACTATCTACCTTTTTGTAAGTTTAAAACACTTTACAAGAAGAAAAATATATATATTTAAATATTGGCCACTTGCTGCATAACATCATTTGATATTAAGTGTGCGCTGAAGCGGTGACCCTTGATTCGGTCTTGATAAAACCCGAAATACTTTGTCAACTAACATATACTGACGAAATTGGGTCGTATAAATAAATTATTTTACGATATCCACACGACTTTATACTTAACTACTAAAGAATATAGTTTTATTGCATGATTTGTGATTTTAAACATGGGTCAGTAAAAGCTTATCGATACTTAACCAACAAAGATTCAAATACAAACTTATAAGTACATCTTGTGGTAATTATTATTAAGTTAATAATTGAGTTTCGTGATTGGTAATAATTAAAAAACAGAGCATCACAATAAATGACCCACTGGATCATGAAAAAACTGAGATTAAAAATTGTAGAAAATTTTCCTTCTACATTATTTTCTTTTACATTATTTAAATAAATACCTCAAAAACTTTTGCGGTCCATAAGAAAACATAGTTGGGTACAGAGCTTTTAGGACTTGTCTCTTGTACATGGATGAGATAAGCCACGCTTTTCATATTTCATGTAAAAATATTATTGTATTAGGTATTTAGAAATCCTGTGTAAAAACTGATAAAGTTGTCTTTTCGTTGTCGTTGTATTTCCTGAAAGTAATTAAACCCAAGTTTAGCCGTAAGCTACTGCACGCTACGTAGATAATATTGATAAATATTTTAAATCAGAATAACAATGCTACGAGTAGAGCCTTATGAATATTGTCTACTACAATATATAGGTACCTACATATTATGTAATTTACAAAAAATATTTTTAAAGCGAGTTAAATAACATGAATATTAAAGTATCAACAAAACAAATTGCCCCATCACATACTTACCTTTAACAGGCGCTCTGAAACTTTTACCAGCAAACGGCAGAACTTCAAACAGAGAGCTCGTATTCCGTTACCGAACGTTATATTTCGTTGAAATAAATTTATAATTATATACTCGGGAAGTTGTCTAACCGTTAAACGTTTATTTTTATTCAGAAACCTTTGTCACTGTACCATAAGGCTATTTCGTCAATGTTGATAAATTTATACTTACGCATAGGTAGGTTTGACACTTAACACTGTTGTAATAAATCACGATACTTTAAACCGACTTGGACATCTATAATAATATAGTAGAGCTATTCATAACCTCAATAAGGTATACATAGGAGAAGTAACATTAAAAGTAACATTAAGGTATATTTTTCAGCGCACGGAAATATACATAACGAATTTACACGGACGGATACCTGTTATTTGCATAGAAAGAAGTATGGAACGTACCTATATCGTCGGCTTACAATATCTGCGCATATTTTCACGAACATCACTCAATTATTCGGCTATTTTGCATGTAATTTTTTCAACTACTTGAATTCAAAGTATTATTTCTATAATTTTAGTAGGCTAGTAGACGATTTAACTGACAATGGAAGTACTACAATATAGTGAGCTTTACCCTTTCAATTATACGTTATAACGTTTATATATAACGTATAATATATCATACACTTGTTATAGTCAGGTATACATTTGTACCGCAGAGTTTGTTCTAACTGCGTTATCGCAAAGTTCTGTCAGATACTATAGATATAGATATAATATAACATTAAGCACCTATCAGTTTTATCACGACCGATCTAAATGAAACAGTTAGCAATCGCTAATATTCAACGAACTTAAAAAAACCTCTGTAGTTTAGTTTTCATTGTCGTCAAACGAAAAGGGTCTACTCTCAAATAGTGATAGTGGTGATTTTAATATATTTTTTATAAACAAATTCATACAAGGAAACATTAGACTAATATTCAAATCACTATGTAGTTTATCACCGCTCTATTGCAGCTGCAAGCTTGAAAATTAGCTATAACTTATAATGTTATACCGGGTGTAATCGTTAAATGTGCACGAGCGATTATTCCCTAACTGTTACAGATGTCAAAAAACTTTAAACTGATATCGAAAGTACTTTACCTATTGAGTAAAATGACAATAATAACTTTTTAAAAATAAAACGAGAAATATCCAAAAACTTACACTCTGTGGGTATACCTATGTTCTATATTAGAAAGTTGCACAAATTAGCTTAAACCAAGCTATATCATAATATATTTAATTGTAACCCGCGGCAATTCTTACGTAATAATATTATATCTTCCTCTTAAGTACAAAATATTCGGAGGGCAGTCGAAGGGGGCATGACATAGCTTGATATACCTAAATGTTTGACGAAGATCAAAGAATCAAGTGTTACGATCTGATATCGATGTTAATAAGTCAATAAAACGTCGTTGGAGTGGAAGCAATCTCTTTTTATGAGTCCCAAGACGATAACTACTAGGATTCAGCCCTTGAGAAGTACTTATACCTACATTGTTTTAATCCGGATAGAGACAAATTACTACAACTTTACTATTAGATGTTGTAAATTGTGTTGAATAGCTAATATTTAATTTTGAAGTAAGCTAAAAATAATTTTTCGAAACACTTACTTTATCAAAATGTTTAAAATGTTTAAAGGCATGTCACATACCAGAATAACATTTAAATAAAATATATGCTGTTGAATCATAAGGAACATTGACTTTGATTAAAACAGTCGCTGGAAGTTCGATTTGTTCTCGAAACAAGAAACAAGTCTTCCTTGGCGGAACATCTTAACAACAAACAACTAAACAACAGCGCTTAATAACAAAAAGTTTACGAGTAACTTGTCTTTTAATTGACATTTCACAGTCAGAGAAACATAGCAGGAAACGTTTCATTTACATAAATTTATTGATAATTTTTTTTTGTATCTTCAAAGACACTATCATTAAATCTTAAACCTTTCCCAGTGGAACAGAAGTTTTAATGATGAATTTAGATTTCTGTTTCCCATCTGCGTGTTTGTGAGCTAGCCTTTGTTTGTGGCTATGGCACCCACAACACAAGGAATCCGAGTGTAAGGCATACTGAGAAGGGGGGGGAAGCTACGCCCCTCCGGAATTGTCATGTTTCTACATTGATTACGACTTAGGGTATTTTTACATATTTTAGGCGCAAATTTCGGTTTAAGATAACTGGATCCAAACCTGGATACGCCTATTAATATTTATGTTATTATTATAATAATTGTAAATATTTAAACCAGAAACTATTATTTTTTACTTATGTCATTCTTAGCTGTCTGCACTACACAATTGTGAAACGGTTTTATTTACTTTTTCTATAATTGTCTATAGAATCTCGAATTACGTCAAGTCGTAGGTTGGAGTACAATTAGCTCCGCAAAGCCACTACTTAGGGACTAATAAGCTCCGTTGAAAAGTACTTAATTGTGCTAAATAACGGCTTAAGAGTGAATTTTCTACCATAGTTTATGTTAAGATGTCATGAGTTATGTAGGACTTACTGGCAGAAGACCACAAAGCTTTATAAAGATCAAAATAAAAAAGTCCTACAACTTGAATATATCAGACAGAATCTTAATTCATTAACTAAGTTCAAGAACAATCAAATGTTTAAGGGTTCTAGAGAAGGACCAATAACCTTCAGTTTTAAGCGATGACAACTTCAAAGCACCTTTTGACGCTTTGCAATAGGTACAACTTAATCGAAAGATTAATGAAAGATACCTATTCAAATTCCAAATTGTATTATTTACACAAGGATAAGTTGGTATTATTAAAAGCACAGCCATTTATTATTAACTTTGTGTATGTATGTATATATATTATGGGATACCTAAAATGCTTAAAAATTATTCGTTTGTCATGAAGTGATACAATTAAATAGAATGAATTTAAAAAAATAACTCAATAAAAGTGTTCATTTATACCCTTTACGCCTATTTATTACTAATACTTATATATAACGGTGTACTTTATACAAGCAAGCAAGGGTCAATAGCTGAAATATTAGGGGCTAAAGATTCGTACAGGCGTCGATTATCTCGAGCGGCCACGTGTATTTATATATCGATAACGTGGTTAAGCTGTGTAATTAATCGAGGTGCGGATACAATTTGTCTTCGTCACGAAGCAAATAGCTAATTCCCTCACATTAGAGACACAATGGCCCGCCACCGGCTCTTATTGATTACCGCCTATTGTTCCCTTCGACCGCCCTAAATGATACACTTGACACTATTTGAAACAATGGTTACTACACACTATTCAATTTGCAGAGTGCTAAATGACCAGTTGCAGTGATTGCGTGTGGTAAATGGGCAGTTAGACGGTTCAGAGTTTTGTCTACAACATATTTTTATGTTGTTAAATTTTAGAGCGATAGACTAGTGTGCTAGTTAGTGCACTAAATAAGCAAGCATGGTTGAGTGTATCATGATGGAAAGTCCCCCGTCCCGTCTTTCTGACTTAACAAAGATCCTTAATACTTTTTCTAAAGT
Source organism: Noctuana lactifera (assembly GCA_018231305.1). Classification (NCBI taxonomy): domain Eukaryota; kingdom Metazoa; phylum Arthropoda; class Insecta; order Lepidoptera; family Hesperiidae; genus Noctuana; species Noctuana lactifera. Next base: position 2,058 of record DWAV01002510.1, on the reverse strand, counting down.
CAGAAAGACGGATGGGAAACATATTCCAAGAAAACATATAAAAATAGAGGCTCTATTATAGTATTTTTTTTTTAAATTAGTGTTAACAGCCTTATGGTTCTAATTTATCCAAAATTTCACCTACACAAACGGCAAGTTATATTAAAAACTTTTAAAAAGCTCATCTGGCATATCACTTAGGTACATGCTAGTTGACTGAATCACCAGGTCCTTATACACTAAATAGCACACTAATCCAGTATTCTGCAAATTGATTCCTGTAATGTTCCATACAATACTAGGTATAGTTTATTGCTACTTCAGTTGATGATTTGTCATTTTTATACGGCAAATCCTTAACAATAGTACCGAAGTAATAACGATCATGCGGTGATTCAAGATTTTTCAATAATATTTAATAAAGAACATAATGTAGGGAGGGTGGGTAATGATTACTTTAGTAAAGGTTTATTGTAACATTTTTTCTAATTATAATTAGTATAAGTTATAGAATAAGTTCACGAGTAGTATGTGTTGGGTATATGTTGGGATTTGCCCGATTCTTAATTTCAGGTTATAACACTTAGGTGTAACAATAGTGTAACATGGAGGACAAAGTAATGAAGTAGAGAAACTATAACCAGATTCAAATGAAAAGTAAAAACTTATTTAGCAAGAGAGCCTTACAACTCTTTGTGAATACTTAACCCCAAATCTACAACAGTATTTTCATGTCCTAATTTTTATACAGACGATCTCTTCATTTAAAAAAAATACGTTATATTACAAATTATACTAGATACAAATTTTATTGAAGTGTCTCTTACAGATAAATAAGTATATGATTGGCGTTTCAATAATAACGTAATACCGCAGCCGTCAGAGCACAGTGCTCGAGCTTGCAGATTAAATTAAATCTGACATACATATATTATTTTGCATACTTATTGATGGCTTGTCGCAATTTTTGCAGTAAATTATTTAACAAATGATAAATCTTCCACTTGACTTCTATCTACTTTTGGCTTAGCTTTCTTATCTTTACACTACTTTCTAAATAGTTTCTATCTCCTAACTTTTACAAGTGATGTTGAAAACCTATATGCGATTATTTAACTCATTGTATGTACATAAAAACTTTAAGCTATGCTATATGTACATAGATAGGTACAAATGAAATTTCAGGGTTCCGTATCCATGTTATCAATGAGCCTGTAATCTTCTATAGTATTCCGGTATAATGGCAAACTAGATGGAAAGGTACAACAATATGTAGGTACTTACACATACGTAGATTTATTCAAAATATTCAATACTTTATATTTTGTATTTGCCTTAGCTTACTATTCAGAGTCAATGTCGCCGCTTGACAGATCTAGTCTCATTACCTTCACTTACATAGTCACTTATTAAAAAAAATGGTGTAAATTCTACAGAACCCTTCATTATTCTGTGTAGTTCATGTGTGTCACATTTGGCTGCTTTTACAGCTAAACTTCAATAAACTTCGAAAGTAAGATGTCCTTCGCTGATAGCAGTTTCTAAAAGTCATCGAATAGCATCAAATGAGTTTGTTGTGCACCTGATGCAAAGCGTTTCAGTCACTTTTACTATAAAGTCTACGACTTATATAGTCTAGTTATTAACGTCGTAGTGTGGGTAGGTTATTGCGACAATGTTGTTTTAAAATTTTCTTTAAGTATATGTTGTTCTTATAAGTGACTAGCTGAATCGGCGAACTTCGTACTGCCTCAAAATCAGTAAATTATACATATAAACGTTCCTCTTGAATCACTCTATCTATTAAAAAAACTTTATCAAAATCCATTGCGTAGTTTTAAAGATCTAAGCATCTAAGCATACAGACAGACGCGGGAAGCGATTTTACTTTATTCTATGTAGTGATATTATTATGTTTTAATGAGAATATTTTTTTCAAACCTCAGACCCCGTCTTGTATGACGGCGCGATGTTTATTGACGCGTTAAAATGGTTTGAGCATACCGCGTTTGTCGAGTTTGTACGCGTTTATCCGCGTGTCGGGTCGGGACGGAGATTTGCGGTCATAACGGAAATTTT
>DWAV01002509.1:0-11068 GCA_018231305.1 Noctuana lactifera | reverse complement strand
GGTAAATGTTACGAAATTTTGTTTCTAGATTATATTGGAACTTTCGCAATGTAAACGAAGGAATTATGAGGGTAGCCGACCTTACGTTTTACTATGAATTTTATTGATTCAACGATGACTAACGAAGCCTGCATAGGTATATTTTTTCGAGTTTTCGGCGTTAAATGGCTGCGACACGTAATAAAAAGATTGTAGCATTCTATTATAATTATTAATTATATACTACACATTATAATGCAACTTTTATTATTTACCGAATTATATCTACAAATAAAATTTCTAAACAAAAATTGTTATAACACATCAATATCGCTAATTTTACTGCGCACCTTTTTTCATGAGACACATAAAATCTAAATATTCTTTATGTCTGAAATTTTAATACACGAAACTTTTTTTTCATGTCAAGAAGCACTAATCAACTCTACTGAGGAGGAAAACGCAGGCGTGAAATTTAGTTTCAATTTGCTTTGTGAATTTCGGTGGAGAAGACGCTTTAAGTTTTCCAAAGGTGATTTATACGTTAATTACAGATTTTAATAACTTAGGTTAATAAAGGACAAGACATTACTATGATAGATATATAAATAATCTATATATAGATATATATATATATTACTAAGTACCTAATCTACTATAGATATATAGATATTATTATATAGATTAGGTACTTAGTCTAAAATGTTTTGAGACAACTGGCTAACTTACGAACGATACTAAGACATTTTATAAATGTAAAATAAAAGAGGTTCTTCAGTAGGTATAATCATCACCTATCAAGCCATTAGTTCTTTTACCAAGTGTTTACTGAAGATGAGGAAGAGAACAATTTGCGGAACTATGATCGCTTGGTCATACCTCCACAAATGGCTATTTTGTTCACTGACTGACTCAAAATGTTTTACAACTTACAGATAATTTAGAAAGTTGAAAATCGGTAGATACCGACTTACATCTAATAACCTACCTACATAGGTAGGTTATATATAATAACCTACTAATCGTAACTACTACGTAATCAAATAAAAGGGAAAATCAGAACCATTAGGTACATAAACGGTTGGTGTAAAAGATAAAGTTTTTAATGCCGCAATTTGTATTTGAAAGCTTTGTATTGCTACACTGGAACTTAGAACACCTAGCACATGAAACATTTGGCAAATGAAAGCTGGATCGATATAAAATTTAAAACTTTAGAGGATCACGGAGATTTTATTATTGAAAGAAAAGCATTTGAATATAATAATTACAGAATAGAAATGACAAGAGTTTTACATTTCCAAATAAACGTTACTTTTTAATATGTACTTACCTAATGGTTTTAAATTTATTACATGAGTGTCACTGTATAAATATAACCATTATAATAAAATAAATGTGGCGGATTTTATAAATAAATCTATGTTTTTCGTAATCACAATCCCGCATATTATTTCCAAATATTGGGCAAAATTAATAAAGAGTGGACCGGCATGGCAACCACTTACGGGCCGTCATGAAAAAAAAAATATTACTGATTTCGTTTATATAACCCCAAATGTCAAAGAAGTAATTAAAGTAATGTAATTTCAAGTGTCAAGTCAAAATATTTTCGCAAACAATAAAAGGGACCGACAGCTATGTTAATTAAATTCGTAAACAAAAAGTCGAGGATAACTAATAATTTACATCTTAAAATCGTTCTTTCAAGAGCAACGTGGAATTCCTTCCCTTATGAGATAAATAGGAGTTACGCTATTAGGTATTATACCTGTGTGTTTGCTGGCTGTCTTGTGTATGTACCGGATGCACGTATGGACGTGTGCATATGTGTGAGTAAGGGTAAAAGGAAAATAACATAAATACTATTAAGTGGGTGCCTGTACTTAAGTAACTCATTATACATACATACCATACATAATATGATACAACATAAAATAATGTAAGTGACCGCTAAGAAAGGATTTTTAGAAATTTAACCCGGAGGTGAAGTAGAAGATACAAGTTTGTATGAAACTTTTTATTCCTTGCACATAATGCACATATTTGCATGAAATTTCGTATCACTTGAGTACGGCAAAAATTATAAGTTACGTATTTCAGCGTTTTCCAAAATTCAACCCCTAAAACGGTAAAATGGTCGAATTAATTATAAAATCCACGCAGACGAAGTCGCGGGCATAAGCTAGTGTATATAATATTAATGGAACTGCAAGATATTATGTAGCGTTCGTTAATTCTCCTCCACATAATCTTCAAGTGCCTATGCTAAATTACACACTCCGTGCACACAAATTAATCTATCACTTACGATGCGGAGTTTTATACCCAACAAATCAATTTGATAATGGCGGAAATATGAACCCTAGTACCTAGTTACTAGTAGTAAATGTGGTAGTAACTTACAAGTACTGTAACGAGCTTTATACTGGATAGGTCTCAGGTGCGTCTAGCCCTAAACGGAACTTTCTTTTTCAGCAATTAATTGCCTTGGCTCACTTACCTTTACTTTACTGTTTGGCAACAAAGTAGTGAAAACGTATGGCAACTATCCAGAATCAAGCTTAATTTTGGCGCGTGTTTATTTGAAGTTTTTTACAAAAAGAAAGAAAAGGAGATAAGAACATCACGCATAAACTAACTGAGCACAAACTCATGGAATGATGACTTACATACAGTTTCAAACAAATTATTATAATAAAACCTAACGTAAGTACCTAAGTAGGACTTAATATTAATTTTATAACAATTTACTTACTAACATAATTCTTTTCAATTTCTGAAACTCTAGAACCGATATCTTAAAAAAAGACAATCACACTGTTAGCGTTAATAGTAAATTTCAAAGCAAAAAAAAAAGATAAGAAGCCTATTACAAGAGGGAACAAAAAAAAGTAATTTTTATTTTTATACTTATATTAATGCCCTAAATTGGGCGAATTGGCCAGATCTTGGTCGTTATCATAATATATTGAACTAGTTTGTCGTCTTCAAATGTTTCACAGTTCTATCTGTCATTTATTTTTATTTTTTATACTGCAAAAGACAAACTTTTAAAAGATATGTCTGTATTTTCGCAGAATAGTTTTTACTTTTTATACTAAAATAAAAGTACCTACATCTAACAATCTAAACAAGCCAACTAACTAGGTTTATTTCGTAACAATGTTTAGTAGCAATACATTATTTTAATAAATTGAATCTGTGGCTAAAATAACTACGTTACTCTTTTCTTCAAGTAACATTGATTTACTCCAATTAATTTAATATGGCTTAGCATATGGAAGGAAGGAAGCATATGGAGGGAAGGATATGTATCGATGCGATGTTATCCATCGATCACAGCCAAAACCTTCTGCTTGACATCCTTCTAGCACGTATGAAAGTCACTAGCGGTCGCTAAGTAGAGTTACTTAGCTACGCTAGTAACTATTGACCACGCCTGAGGTTGATTCATAAAAGAAACTGAGCTTCACAGTCACATTAATTAAATGTTAGATGTAAAAGTGTCTAAAAATAAATAAAATAGAACTCATTTTTAAGGGGGTTTCTCGTCGTCGCTATTCAAACATTCGTAGAAAGGACATTATCACATAGAGTTCGTGTTTACAATGTTTGGTATGTCGTATTTTTAGGCTAGGCTTCAAGCGTAAATACCTAAAAGTATTTTAATGATAAGGCGTGTAACTAGAAACCAAGCCAAGATTTTTGTAGTAACTTCAAAGGTATTAATTATATCTAAAGGAATTACAATTATATCTGTTTCTATTTTAATAGACCTGGAGCTTTAATTAACGAAATACCGAACTTGAGATGAATTTACGTTAATTTTCCAGGTACATATTTTACAGTAGGTATAATTGGTGGCCCGCAACTTCGTTTATTATTTGTTAATTTTCTCTGTTGTCCTTCAAAGAAATATATGGCCCTAACATTATTAACTATTTCATTGTTTAATTGCTGTAGCACCTTAACTCGTTCATTCCCAGAGCTTTAATATTCTGACTTAACAACCTACATCAAACTTGTCGCGCGTTTTCAAATTTAAGACTTACCTATATGGTTTTCTCATGGATGCCTTTGTCAGAACTAGACCAAATTTAAATGGGACCAAACAGGAAGCAACAACTTCCAAATAAAAAAGAATCATCATAACCCGTTCACCCAGTTATGAGGTAACCAACATAAAAAAGTTTTTGAAGTTGGTTGACAATTACAAATTAGATTTAAAAATTAAATATGAATATGAAAATACTAGATTTACGTCCCTTTTTCGTAGGTATGTAGTGTGTTTTGTTGACGTTTTAATCCTTTACTTAAATATAATTATCGAAACCCCTGAGCTCTAATAGTAAATTAATAATAATATATAGAGTGTATATGTATACTAATTGTGTCAAGCGATACATTTCTGATACGGATTTTTATGTTACAAAGTTCAATGTTTCTTGTACAATGTTCCTTCAATTTTCGTTATTTTCGTAGAAGATTCTCAAGTCTTTAAATATGCTTCATTTAATCGAACTAGGTGTAATTTTAATCAAAGTTTAATCACGAGCTGACACTTAAAATTTATAATTGATACAAATTTTATTAAATATCTTAGAGAATAAATATAGTATCTAGGTATAGTAACAGTTTTTTATACGAGTAAACAAAATGTAAAACGTCTTTTCAATAAATCCTTACTTGTAAGTATATTGTTAGGTAATTAAGCATTATTAACTTTTATACAACAAGACATCTGATACAAAATTTAAAAAATTAAAGCATAGGTACTTTTCCTCTGTCACCAATCGTGAACTTGCATAAAATTACAGGTTCATATAATTTAATTTATTTGTAACATATAAATAGATACCTATAGTAGACGTTATTTTTAATACAGTTAATCATCACCAATTATTATCAATTATTATATAAAATTGAGCAAAATAATATGAAAGCACTTACCTCCTTTAAATTTATAGGTGTCAAAGGTAAATTTGGAAGCGTTTGCGCCCTTCTGAATAAAAACATACTCTTGCCAAGTATACAATAATTACAAAGCTATACTACATTATAATCAAGTTCATTCGCGATCTGGTGGTAATGGCGATGTCATTTCCAAGTGCTTTATCTCCTTATCTAAGGACAGCATTAGCCCATTACCTATATTAATACTATGAACATTTATCTAAAACCTCGGGTATTATCAGAAAGCTAAACCAATGCTTAGTGTATAAGCGGAGCGGAAGAAAAACAGTTTTTATGATAATTAAAAATTGATGGCATTCGTTAGAGTTCATTAAAAAGTCTTATATATAATAGATATATTATTTTTTAATAAATTGAAACATTTAACTTTTTTTTTTATATACTTTCGAGAAAACTTTCGATACCTGTTAAAGTACCTTACGGCGCATGTACGAGTCCGAAATTTTAGCAAAGTGAAAGTTCATGTGGGGAAGAAGAACAACATGAAAAAATTTACATACTACTACGTAGGTACTAACATATACTACTTATACTAATTATAATTAATAAAAATGTAAATGTGCAACCATTCGCTAAGAGATGGTGCCATTGTTCACTGAACTGATTTGAATCGGTCGAATATAGGTGACCTCTAGTTATCGGTCGAATTTCGACCCATAGGTGATCTCTGGTTATAATAAAACACTTCTATGATAAACCGCTCAGGTTATTTTGCACGTACTGTGTCATACAATGTAAGCTCAGTATTGATTTTAATACCAGGATTTACAGTAATGCTTTTCAAACAACGCTTATTCTGCTAATAAAATCAGCATATTTCAACTTGCATATACCATACTAATAACTGATAAATTAAGTTACATTGAAATAGCAGTCACGTGAATGGGGAGAGACCATAGAGTCCATAGCATTGGTACATAGTTATGTATGTATGTATTGGTACATAGTATGAGAGTAGTTACTCTCAGTGTAGGTACAAGTGGTACAACGGAACAGATACAGACGAAGTAATGATGTTCAAGCGTAAGCAAAGAAGCCTTATTGCCTTCAAATGTAGCCCTAACAGGAAGTCAGGAACAGGTTTCAAAGCAGAAGCTAAACGATCGTACCATTATAAAAACTGGAAAATTACCTATTGTATTTGTAAATAAGGTAGACTTAAAAGAGAACTGGGCCTGTCTTTTTCTGAATGCCTAGGCACGCTGCTCTTTCAAAGTACCTACCTACATAATTATGTGTGGGGCATATCAGGGAATCTTTTAGGTAGAACAAAATACAAATTTTCTCTAATAATTATAGGTATATGTAGTAGGTAGTGAACCTACTAGAGACGCTTCGAGATAGCGTCTTTTAACATTCATTAAGGTCATACGAAGCTAATGAGATACATTTACAGCCGTGTATGATATTGCACGACAGAATCTCTATATAATTAATTCATATCACACACGCTTTTTAATGAATCGAGCATTCAAAAATGCTGTAAAGTTGAAATAAGAGTTGCGTAATGATTTATTTTTTAAACACTCTTTTGAATTATGTGTTAATTTATTCACATTTATCGCCTAATGTGGAGTGAATTTATTTATTTATGATTAATAATAATTGATACTGAATTAACCAAGCACACTAATTCATATCAATCAAGTACTTATAGGCACATAATACTTATTTACATTATAAGTTAATAAACTATTTAAAAAGAGAATAATAAGTAATTATTATTCTGTTTTTCAGTGTAAACACATAGAAAAATAAATTAATTTGTTCAGTCAAATATAAAATTGAACATTAATATAATATGACGTTACAAAATAAGGGGTTCCTTGAATAGAAACATGAAATGACTCGTTGGTTGATAATAAAAATTTATTCTTAGTAAAGTTGGGCTAGCATGAAGCAACACCTTTTATAATATTTGGTTTTAAAAGTTGACTGCGATGTTATTAGCACTAGGACGGTTTCTTAAAGCTTGTGTTTCGTCACGTTAACTTCCCGAAAAGTAAAAACGTGATTTTATATAACGTAGTCGTTCCAAATTAATTATAACTTTGGCAGGGGCCTGAAGCCTAACAAAAAATTTTGAGTTGCCTAACAGGCGGCAGAGATGTTCATTTACTATCGGACAAGTTGCATCCAAAACCAATGAACATAGAGCCATGAAAATTTGTACAGGGGTTCTGGAAATAAGGTACCATTAAGAAAGGATTTTTGAAAAATAATTCTCTAAGAGGGTTAAACGAAGGAGGAAATTTGTATCGACAGTCACTGCTTTAATTTTATGTTTCGGTTGTTGTGTATGCTGGCGACACTTTATTTGTGGTGAATATCTCAGTCCTCATGAGTAGCAACGCTCCCACGTAAGATCTCAGGTAGCAAAATGCTTTTTAAGTTAAACAAGGGTGATCAATGTCCATCGGTTGCAGTGATAACTTGCCATCAGATGATCAACACCCTCGTTTGCTACGCATTATGATGAATAAATGAACTAAAAAGGCATGAATTACTTACCCTCAGGATTCTGTAAGGGCTTTCTGACAAGAGGCACACGTCGCCGGAGTTTATTCTGTCTGAAATTTGGGTTGGCAGCATGACCTGCAGCTCACCGCCTGGGTCTTGTATCTTTACGACATCGTGACGTCGCCCGGTCAGCGCCCAAAACCAACTCTGTAAAAATGTTTTGATACTTAATTTATTTTTATAATTAATTAAGTTTGTGTAATAACTATTTGTGTATGTAACAGTTATATCAAATAACAATTCAAAGTTTTCCAGTAAATTGTATTTTAAAGCTACAAATGATTTTTTTAATACATGTCCCCGTAGTATCTACGAACTCATCATACCTTAAAGTAATTTAAAATTACAATATTAATTATTTCTAAAAACATCTTAATTTATGTTTGTACCTACTTTAATAAAATATCTACAATATAATGATTTAATAAGTAGGTATCTACTTGATTTGTATTCAAAGATTAATCAACAAAATATAATTAGCGTCCACTGAGAAATAAGCTTTAAACAGTACAGCAAAACAGCTGCTTTTTTAAAGTGGCTTAAAGCACTCTTATTTATTCTATGGTAAAAGTTTTGACTTTTACTAAAAATCCCACCTTATTGCAATGCTTTATGAAACTCATTAGTTATTGTTAGTAGGTACTACCGAAAGCTTTTGTTTGGCTTTGTCACTACAAAGTTTTATTTCTTGACCTCTCAACCCACCTCATATTTACTGCCTACCTACTAACCTACTCATTGGTCGCAATTTCGGGGAAACTATAAAAATTGCTAGAGACAATTTATCTTAGATTCGGTTATAATTAATTGATCTTGATCGCGTAGAACATTCCAAACATTCGTATAACAGCATAGGTATGTACTTTAATTAAATGAATAAAATAATTGGTATAATAGTGTTTTCACTAACAATTTACTCGATTGGTGTGTCAGTCAAATTGAGTTGTAGCAAATGCCTTTACCTAGAAAGAGGTTAAAGAACTCCTGACATGCTCTATGAAATTACGTACCCATACATGGGGGACTCGACTAGAAATTACTTTTCATTATTTTTTTTTCAACGTCTAGTACCTACCTAAGTGCGCACTATGTAGGTATATATGCAACATCAACTATTTGGTCTATAAATCTATCACTTTTCACATTGTTTTATTGTATTCATTTCTTGGTATAGAATGAAAACTGTTATTTTTATGCAAATGAAAGTAGCTTTTTAACGGTAGTGAGACTTAATTGTGGACATTATTAGATTTTAAACTAAACAACCGATTAGAATGCAGTTTTCAGCAAAGTGATTCTAGAGTAAGGTTTATAATGTTTTATGTATGATATACTGATTTTGAGGCGGTTGAAAAAGTATATTTAAGTATATTAAGCGATAACTTTATAAGCTGTAGGTACCTTTGTTACGAGCAGAATAAGATTGTTGTGATGCTATAGTACAGTTTACAGTTGCTTAAAATGAAAAGTTATAATTATAGTGGCCATTTTTATCGATTAGATTTGAACGCCTGTTAGCTACGCCTTGAACTTGAGGTGGAAACAGAATGGCAATGAGAGGCGTACAATCGTTTCCACTTAGACGAGGTAATTAATCTGCTGAATACACCGCCAAGTACTTCTAGGGCGCTTTCATAATACTGTCGTTATTGATTAAAGGAACTATTTTATATATATTAAATTCTAATGTCAATAAAGCTTTACACTCATAGCCCTACATTAGGATTCCGTGTGTCGTGGATACAATCAAAGATATAATAACACCCAGATCGGGAACAAAAATCTAAATTCATCATTTAAACTTTTATTCTATTAAAATAATAGTTTTTTAATTAAAACTAGTCAAATTTTTAAAAATTCCTCTTGAAATCCGCCTGCTTAAAATGTTCATAATATTTATAATATAAAAAGCCGTAGGTGTATAGTAAGTAATAACAACAGATTCTGTTACTTTTACAAAGTAAGACGGCGTTTTTGTGTAATATAAGATAAGATCAGATAAGCTCAGCACTTAGCTCCTCTAATATAAGAAATAAAAATAATCATAGTATTTTAGAAGCAAACGAAATTGAATTTGAGATAAACTGAAAGGATGTGATTTATTAATGTGTTCGACATTGACCCCAGGTACTCGTAGGTATTCCTATCTATAAGATGTTGCTAGACGGTTGGAAATTAAACGAAAAAGGACAGATATCAACAAGTACCTACTCGTATCTACTTAATAAAAAGTATAGAATAAAATGAAAATGTACAGAAAAGACTTTATAGAAGAAAAGACAACGTATTTTAAATGTCAGTGAGTGCTATTAATTAAATATTGGAATGTGTATCTATTTAATGTACCTACATCACTACATAGTATAAAACAAAGTCGCTTTCTCTGTCCCTATATCACTATGTATGCTTAGATCTTTAAAACTACGCAACGGATTTTGATGCGGTTTTTTTTCAGTAGAGTGATTGAAGAGGAAGGTTTATTTTATATGTATAAACGTTCACAGTTTTTCTGTAGCGTATTTAGTATCAGCATTGCACCCGTGCGAAGCCGGGGCGAGTCGCTAGTATAAACATATAACACAAAGACAATTCAAGACAAGACACAAACACTCAGACCGAGAACATTTCTAAAACCTTTCAACATATTTCCGTATTTCTTTCAATTCAATTTAACATTCTTCATTCTTTTCAATTAAAACTAAGTGGATTTACTTGAAAAGAAAAGATATACACGTTATGTATGCCTGTTTCACTAGCTTATATTTTGGTAATAAAAAAAACTTGTACGGCACTCGTAGCGCTCCTAAAGCCGTTGTCATGGCAACACACGAAGACCAGACTTCATAGGTGACGTGAGAATGATAAAAGATATTATACGATACTCCCACATCAATGGGAGTTATGTTAAGTTACAAGTTAAGACTCAATGTGGACAATACTCGTATGTTCTCTATGCGGGGTTTTAATATCAAGGATGCTTTAATGGTAAACCGACAGCGGTGATGACTTGAGGGTACGGTTGAGGGCACGAAGGGTACTTGAGGTACCTATTCTCCTAACAGAACATCCATTATGTAAATTATGTTTTTTTTTAATTCTTAATATCTAGTCTGATGTGCTTCTGTTGAATATTTATTTAATAACCAAACTACCTACAATGACAATATACAATCGAGGATTTCAATTAGCTTACTCTTCAAATTTGGATTTTTTTTGGATGAAAAACTAGCCAATTGCCAATTGGTGGACTGCAGAAGACTTTCGAGGTATATTACGATAAATTGTGCTATTATTTTATTTTATTTACTGTATTTTAATAAATGTTTATAAGTTTATTGCCACTTTTATTGGTACAACAAAATTAGAATCTTTGTCTACTGTTGTATTAACCGAGATTCAGGGTGATATAGGGTACAAATAAAGGACAAGGACGCAGTTTTATTTTCCTTATATGTGCCTAGTATAAGGCTTAGCGGAACGCACCAAGGAGAAGAAATTCACTAACAGATTTTAGTAGCCCTATCACGAATAATAAAGAACTACGTTAAGTAATCGACTTACGTACCTAATGTCACTTTATCCATACGATTTT
>DWAV01002508.1:0-11068 GCA_018231305.1 Noctuana lactifera | reverse complement strand
TGTTCAAAATCCCATACAAAATTTAACTGTTACTACTCGATGACGGATTTGTAAAATGTTCGTGATAGGGCTACAGTATCTGTAGGTAGTATAAACTATGATTTTATTGGGATCAAAAACGTGGAGTTTCACATTCTAGCTTCATCATTCACAGCTCCATACTAGGATTTCCTGCAAAGATTATAATAAGTGTAAAGGTGTGAGTGTCCAGGGTCGTGGATGCCATATAAGGACAATTACACATTACACAAACACCTACCTATACCGGTAATAGAAATTTTGAACATACTTCGAATGGCATTACACCATGGGACATCTACATTTATATTTTTATTTCTGTTGTGTTGATGAGTCAGTCAGTAGTGTATATATTGGAACTTGTCTTTTTTACATAGCAGTAAAAAAAATTAATTATGGTACTGTAGGGTGTTTTTTTGTCTATGATCCAAGAGTAAAAACCCTTGTTTACTCTTGTAACATTATCTAGCTTAGCATGTGCCACAAAAAAACAAAAAAAAACATTGGATGACGTATCCTGACATTGACATGAATGATGATGATGATTGATGACGTTATTGACGTTTGATATTTTGAATGTTATTGTTGGTTGTTGATAAAAATTATAAGTTGATGTGATGTGAGTTTTGTTTTCTAAATAATAATTATTGTCAATGTAAATGTTAAATACACACGTCTACGTTTATATATAAATGGGTAATTCGGGCTTAAAACAACATTATGAAACCGCAGCGAAGACTGGTGTTCTACAGATTTCTAGTCACAAGTTAAAGGACATACCTGTTGAAGTGATAAATTTATCTGACCACTTAAGAAATTTAGACTTGTCTAAAAACAAAATATCGTCGGTATCAGAAGATTTAAGTCGTTTTAAATTGTTAAAACAACTTAATTTGAGCTCAAATTTGATAGAAATATTACCTGGATCAATAGGGGACTTGAAGAAACTGGAATTATTCAACATATCTAATAATCATTTAACAAGTCTACCTCCCACATTTGGTAATTTAAAAAATTTAAAACAAGTGTACCTAAACAATAACAGACTAAAACAATTTCCAACACAGTTACTGGGACTTAACAATACTGAAGTAATTGACCTTTCAAATAATAAAATTACTGTGGTGCCATTTGGGATGGCAAACATGTATGCTGCAGAGCTGAACTTGAGTCAGAATGAGATATCCAGTCTTGGAGATTTGCATCAAGCCCCTCGATTAAAAATTCTGAGATTAGAAGAGAATTGCTTAAGTTTAGATGCCATCACACCAGATTTGTTGCGAGAATCCAAAATTCATACAATAAACTTGGATGGAAATCTGTTTGAACCAAAACAACTGGCATCTTTGGAAGGTTACCACGAATATACTGAAAGATATACAGCTATGAAGAAAAAGTTGTTTTGACATAGAATTCCTTTCTTATAATGCGCACAATACATATTTGCATAAAACTTATCATGTTTTTAAAGATTTACTGTTATCAATCACATATTAAGATTTTATTACTACATCATAATATATCACCATAATAGTTGTGTATAGAAGTTTAAACAAAGAGATTTCAATTTTTTTTGCATTAGATAGAAAGACCTTCCCATGAAATGGCAGAAATATAAAAACAAAAAGGTAAATAACTAAATAGGTATAAAAAAAATACTATGATTAAATTAATATAGGTAGGTATTATATCTTGGAAAAACAATTGAATGGTTTGAATTTTACTGTACAAAATGGCAACCCTTACTAATCTAGTGTGAAGTAGCATTTACAAATCAAGATACGACCTTTAGAGTTTTGGCCATATTTTATTCATCTCGAATTAACGCCATCTCGCTTCAATAAATCTCTATGAAAAGCTAGTCCACAAACAATGCTGTTGATGTAAAAACTTGTACGCACAACATACCTAGTATAATTTTTGGTTTAGTTATGTACATTATTAATTATTATCATATTGTGTTTAATTTATGTATTAAATTCTGTATTTGCTTAAATTATTATACATTATTTTGAGCTTTTGAAAAGAAAACTTATTGTTTGTTTATTTATTTCGTTTTAACCCTTCCACCTATCATAGAAAAAATTATTAGGTAGGTAGGTACCTATTTGTTGGAGATAGATGAAAGTAGCTTTGTAGGTTCTGTCAGTGCTTGATTTCCGCAAGCACCTCTTAAGTTTTCGATATTATGTGTGTATTTTAAATTAATTTACTCGTGCTTAATATAATAATAATATTATAGGTATATAAAAACAGCCAATACACAAATATTTTATAATAATAATTATGTTACTTTTGAAACAAGACCTAAGTCTAACTTAGCCAGGTGCTAATTCTAAAATTAAAGTGACTTAGGCTACTTTTACTTTAGAATTCGACGAAGTCACGGGCACAGCTAGTACCTATAACATTAAGCACCTCACACCTCATTACATATTAGGTAAATTATTGGTATTAGTCTAAGCGTATATATCTTACAACTCTTTTTTTACTTATATAATTATCTTAATAATAAAATAATTAAAATATGATTAATATAGGTAGGTAGGTTTTTCTTTGAATACTTTTTGAGACATTACTCTATTCACACTCATCAAACAGATTAGTTAGAACAATCGTTATCTTATTAATAGCAAAAATGTAAAATGTAGGGCAAGTTCTGCGTAAGCCAATGTTATGCTAATAAAAGACCTGAGATATCTATAAAATAAATTACACTTAGTTAGTAGTTACCTACTTATATTCTATGTATTATTTTTAAGGGAAGTTGTGAGTAAAATGGTAAAATATAAATAGTTTAATACCTATCGCTTCCGATACGGCAAATTTACTTATAAACTAATTGTTTACTTATAAAGTAGGTAGGTAGGTACCTACTTCATGTGTAATTGTACTTAATTTATGTATAATGATTTATTTAATGTAAGAATTACAATAGTCCTGAGCTAACAGACACAGTCATTGCGCATTGTGTTGAATTGAACATGGAAAGACATTACTAAGCATCTAAAAGGCAACGACCAATGTTCAGTAGTATTTTGTGCGTAGGCACACCTATTTATTTTCAAGTTCCTATCTACCCAGTTGTTATCGTTCAAGCGCGCGCGGTACTTGCAATGCAAGCGGAGAATAGTTCTAATAACGACGAGTATGAAGAAGTATGTACATGGAGTAGTGAGTGTAGGTAGTCACTGAGTTGAGTGATACGATGTGAGTTGAGTCAGTTTAGTTGTTGTCATACCCTAGCGGGTGCTGGATGGCGTCCGAATCGTCCGATATTCAATGAGCACAGTGGCGCGGTGTTACTCACGTGGGTCAGCTGTTTTTCTACATTGTAATTTGTAATGCAAATCTATTGCATCTAGGACTTTCATGACAGTGATTTTTCTGGACCGAATGTAAGTAACAGTTACTAATTTAATATTTGTATTTTAATGATATTTTTGAATTTTGTACAGGAAGGAATGCTAGGTGTACCTGAATATACATAGTCTATGTATTATTTTTTATAGGAAATAGGTAATATTATAAGGAGGTACTTACCTACGAGTAGTTTTGTTTTATGTGTACGAGACATTTATTTAGGTTTATCTCAAGATTTCATCATTTACCTTTATTTAAATATCCAACGTAGGTAGGTATATAGAACGTATCCTACCTATAGTGTAGTCAGTGTAGATTGTTGTGTGAAATAATTTTTGGGCGATAAGCATTTAATTTAAATATTTAGTGAATTCCGAAGAGGTTGTTCAACTGATTTATTTCGAAGAAAATGCCAATGACAAAATTATTGATAAATTATCAATACTTTACTTAAATACCTACCTACTTAACTCTTACCTAAATATTTCTAAGTGTCAAACAATAGGTATTGTAAATGTACCAAATACCTAAGTACAATGCACTTATCTGATATAATAGTTAAATACCTACAAGTTTACCTATCGTAAAACTCTTAAGAAATTTACGATTGTGTTTTCAATTAAAATAGAAATTCCTTTTACAGTGCTGCAGGTAGAAATCCCTGTAAGGAGCTGCAGTAGTAGGTACCTATATCTTCTTTGTAATATAAACAATCTTTGTTTACCATCTACCTACCTAGTTTTTTCTTTTTGTTATAGGTACCTACCTATCTATTGTTGGTTATTTATTTTCATGTCGCTATTTGTGGTGTACAAATAAAGATCAAATGTTGTTGTTATTGTTGTTTTCCCAATTAATACAAGGAAATTATGAGTAGGTAGGTATTTAGTTAGCTTCTGTAGGCTCAGCTCTGATTAGGTAATTTATGTCTGCGAGCCTAGGTACCTTTATGTACCTAGTTAATACCTATAAACCTCGATCTAAAAGGTAGCAGAAACCTTGTATCTATTTTAACCCTTGGAGCGTAAGCGCAATTTACTTTATGATGTTATCACTTGAAACTCGAATCAACTTGACAATCATTTACTACCTCGCTAGTGTCGTTAGCGTCCTAATCCTCGCACAAAAGTGACCTCAATCTTCAATTATTGCTCAATACACACACGACCAGCATTACCGGCAATAAAAATACCTACCACGCTAAATGACTACGCTTTTATTTTAATAAATATCTATCTACCTAATTCTTTTTCTATACTGTGACAATATTCTGTTTAAATAATCTGAGATTTTATGTGCCTAGTTACCTACCTGTATTAGGTATTAAATTACTGGTTTGTTTATTTTTTTTTTATTGGTTAATTTTCGGATTTAAATTTTTTGTTGAAATTTCGTACCTACCTACCTATTCAATTCACTGAAACTAAAGAAATGATTCAACCAAAATAATGAAAAAATCAAACAAAAGAATGAATCAAATATACCTATTTATCCAAAATAGGTATCTAATCCTCTTCGTAAGTTACCTAGAAGTAGGTACTTACAAAACTGCACTATTGTACACCTTTCTTTATAATTAAGTCTTAGGTAGGTATTTTGATCTTTTTGATCTACGATTATGGAGGTATATATAGTACCTACTGTATGCACGTGTACAGGTACATTGCAGGTTTACATTATACCTAATATGGAGTAATTTCATCAACTGTAATTTTTATAGGTACCTACTTAGGTGTTTATCTTTCATCGGATTCTAGTCGAAAAACAAGCCAAGTGCAATTAGAATTAAGTATGTCCTAAGAATGTAAGTTAATAAATTGATACTATCTTATCTGCTGCCGGCGTGGCCGTGGTATGATTTTCTAGAAATACCTATATTTTATTTGGTATGGTTGGTAATGTCGGTAATCAAATCCGCCCAAGTCCCTTTTCAAGTTCAGTCCAGTGCCAAACAGGTATTTCGTTGATGTCAATAAATTATCACAAAAAAAGTATGTAGGTAGTAGGCATACAATGTATGTATACCTATAACGAGTACGACCATGTGGTATGGTAATGGTTACCAAGCCGGTCTACCATTCGAAGAGTCTTGGGTTTGATTTTGCGGCATTTTGCGGCGGGGCAGAAATTTAAATGATGCATTTAGATTTCTGTTCCCGGTCTGGGTTTTGTGTATGTCCATCGCACCCACGATATAGGAAATCCTGGTTCTGTGAGTGTTAAGCGTTATTTATGTGTATATTGGTACCTGTTCAAAGAACAACGCCTTATGTGCAATTAATTCTATGCCAACGTGGTTTCTATAGCACAGCACATTTACTGACTTACCTAGGGGCACGACTCCGAAATAAATTATGGATTTCTGTCTTTTTGGTTGAAACTTTGTCATTTGGCTTGTATATTTAACATACTAACCGTTGTATAAATTACATAATATTAAGTACAATAAACCATTGGCATTGTTTATTAGCATTAAATACGTTTGAAACTTTACCAAGTCATGTTGGAGCAGTGTGGTGGGGTACTCAGATGGCAAGGAATTTCTTATACTTCTTTATTAGGTAGGTACTTTATGTAAATCCACCCTCCAAAATACTCCAGTTGACAGTACCTAATATTATATTCAAAACAAGCTGCGCCTAGCGGATTCACCCGCGTTAAGAATTGCAATGTAACGCTTGATAGCCTTCCTCGATAAATGGACTATCTTATATTAAAAGGATTTTTCAAATCGGTTCAGTAGTTGAGATTAGCGCGTTTAAACAAACCAAATTTTTCAGCTTTATATTATTAGTAGGTATAGAAATTTTCAACTAGGATAGAGCGAGATATAGATGTTGACGTTTTGAGAATTATGTAAGCCACTCTCATTGGGGTTATCGTTATCACTTGCATGGTTCGTGATACAAAGATCATACATAAGTAGTCACAATCAATATGATCTTTGTTGATGTTAAGCTTCTACCAATATACCTACATACTTAAAATATGTATCGC
Source organism: Noctuana lactifera (assembly GCA_018231305.1). Classification (NCBI taxonomy): domain Eukaryota; kingdom Metazoa; phylum Arthropoda; class Insecta; order Lepidoptera; family Hesperiidae; genus Noctuana; species Noctuana lactifera. Next base: position 4,690 of record DWAV01002508.1, on the reverse strand, counting down.
AGCTTTTACACCTTTACGGCTGTGCAATTTCAAAACTTAGTAAAGGACAAGTAAAAACGGGTTTATATTTAGTTCCTTTTGAGGCCATAGATGCCTATTTGGAGATTGAATGGCAGTTCCATTCAGGAATAGTACTCAGTATACCTACTTAAGTCAAACTAACAATCTTGGTTTGTAACTAGGTATTCTGAGGTATTCGTGTTCAATTAATTTAAATTAATATAGGTAATTCATTATCAAGTAATTATGCCCATAACTAACTAATGAAGTTAGTTTGGTGAATTCATTAAAAAGTTTTTGTTCTGATAATATATTTTTGCTTCTCATAATTTCATAATGATGTAATCTATCTTCAATCTGTGTAAATTACGTACAATAGATTAATCTTAGGTACATATTTGCATAAGCTACAGTTCGAAAATGATGCTATTTTAATTATTTTACTTAATTAAATTCAGTGAGCTTTTCTCAACTTCACGGTCTCTATATATTTACGAATCGAACGAAACATTGTAAAACGCACGTTGTAGGTACCTAAGTACTTACCCTATTATTGCAATCTCATGCACAAGAACAATATCCAATTATGTCATTAGGTTGTTTAAAGCCAATATCATAATCATTAATCAAAGTGATTTTTCGTAGACACGTATGTAAAGAAAAATTTTGCATCAACAATAAAAATTCCTAATGCTGGACTTTGAAATATGTAACATTATTTTATTAGGAAAAATTTAATGGACAACATACCTATACCAATTGCCACTAAATGTTCTTCCTCATGTGTTGTTTATTGCATTCATTCAAGAGTACTGGAGACCGGTTATGACTCTATACTATAGGGATAAAACTGTTTTTAGAATAAGTATTTTTACGTTTCTACACCTTAGTCACAAGTTTAAAATATTATCTATTTTCTAATCTAATTTTAAGTTAATTTCACATTATAAAATTTCAAACATTATCTTTAATAAGTTAATACTTAATTGATTAAATTCTGATATTATTATATCGAAAGTCAAACGCGCCAGTCAGCGACAATATACCTAGCAGGAAATTACCTACTACAGACATGTATTTGTTGATGACATTTAATATTTAATTGTTTTAGTGTTTGTATGGAAAGGTGACGATTGGTGAAACTAAAAATGGCTGCGTTCAACTTCGTTGTAGGCTGCGTTATGGCACTACTTATTATACTGTTTACTATCAGCTCCATTGCCAGATATTATATTAAGGTAAGTGCTATTTGACAATAAAAAAATATTTTTTTGTTTTCCACGTAGGTATGTACCTACCTAGTAACTACGTTACTTTCTTGTTATGATAAAATATCTATATTTAATCAGCTAGCGATTCTCAGGGATAAAGGTTTTAAAGGAGTTTAAAAGTTTATTAATAACTTTCGAAGTTTTACTACACTATTGTGCTAGTTCAAGCAAGCAAAATAGCAATTCATAAATGTCTCATATGCGTCAAGGTTTATTTAGTTACAAATAACTGTAGTATTCAAAATAAAAAATATATTTTCCTTGTTTTTATTTATACTTGTTTTAAATTTTTTCATAGGTACTTACTAGTTTTTAAACAACAAAAAATAGGTAGGTTCTGTGTAAACAGAACAATAGTTTTTTTTAAAGTTTAATCTAGATCAATTTACGTCCACTTTAATCAGTGGTGATAAAAGCAAAATAGAACTATAAATTGATCTAAATTAATATTGATTGCACTCTCTTGGGGTGACCTGGCCTGATCCCTTAATTGGGTTGATTTGATTTGCAATTTCATTGGTTGAAAATGGCATTGTGATAAGTGTGTCCAACAATTTGTTATAACTAGGTATGTTCATACTTATCTGAATTATTAATACATAAATTTCGTCGGTAGCCAAAATCTTATTTTTTTTTCTCTTCAGCCTATATGAAGCTATAATGAAGGCACACTTCATTTAGCAAAATATTTGATAAAATCATTTTGAAGCAGCTTTTAACATAGTTTACTATTAAAAGAAACCTTTTATACAACAAGCAATTTGGTTTCACCAAAGGATACTTTATTAGGGCACAGAACTTTTTAATGTTAGTGTTGAATGCTTGGGAGAAAACTCAAGATGTCGCAACATAATAAATATCGGGTGTGTTTTATGATTTGTCCAAAGCATTTGATTGTGTTCAACGTAAGAAATAAATGGTTAATGTTTTTAATGATTATTATTATGTTTTTAAATTAATTTATAAAAATAAAAATTTGTTACAGTTTACACTCTTTATAGTACTTTCGTTAATCTTTGCATCGGCGCCGCTACCACTTATGTTGCTTAGACCTTTCGATCCTAGAAATGCGTTGTAAGTATTATTTTTGCTTTCTTTTAATAAATCTTCGTAATAATTTAATATTGAAGTCAGCCTAGTATATTGAGTTTTGTAGGGCCCACTTGCACTAAAACTTTGAGTTCAATCAATAACTCGAGGTTTACTGACTCAGTGTTAATGTTTTAAATTTTTAAGTCTCAGTTTATATTGCAGCAGTAAAAATTAACCTAACCTAACCTAACCCGGGTCATTGTATGTATGTATAAAGCCGGTGCTTCCCGCATGGTCCCATTTCAATAGTATTAAGTATGTCAGCCACAATAATACTGAATCCGTTTTTTTTGTTATGCGAGTTATAATTATTTCATGATAATTATGTATTAGGTATCTATATTTAACTATTTAATGATACTACTACTATTAAATAACTTTTAACAAAATATGTTATGTCCATTCTTCACCAATGTCACACATATATTATGTTGTCTTGGAGATAAAAACTAGCCAAACCGGTTGACTAAAAAAATGTAAAAGGGATATTGTGGTAGGTAACTTTTTTTGTGGCTAGTGACCGATATTATAATTTTGTCGGCATGTCTAACGGCATGTTCAGTGAAACTGCGTCAACAAATATTTAGTTTTTTGTTAATATAACAATGTGTATAACAATTTGAAGTACTTTGATCACGGTTCCCCTAGGGGGGCTTTTTTGTAACGGGTTATTCTGCAGTTGCGGAGATTAGTTCTTCCTGCTTCTATAATCTTCTTCCTATCTATACTCAAATCTATTTACCTTAGTATTCTTCGAATGTTGGCTTTCCACCATGACCTTAAACGAAAATCTTCAATATTTGTTAGATTATGTATGTGAGTCTAACGAAGAACTACACTTTTTACAGATTGCCTGCGGCCCTTTTGAGAATATCAGCGAGAGCTCTGGGAATCCGATGGACGGTTCGTGGCCTGGAAAATGTAGACGACTCACGAGGGGCTGTTGTCTTGCTGAATCATCAGAGCAGTCTAGATTTGTATGGTAAGATATTTTTTCTATCGTAAACGAACAGGTATCTAATCTACCTATAATTATGGAGTGGATGCGATGCTAGATTAGTCGGTAGATTAGTTTGTTTAAACTATTTTTGAACTAGTTAATTGTTATAGCTTTATTTCCACATCAACTAATAAAGTCAAATAAGTCTAATTACATTTTTTTTTTAATTAGGAGCCACCAGTTATGAATTGTTGTAAAAGTAAAAAATTAAATAAAGTTCAGTTGGTTGAATGACCTTAACAAATTTGACGGTTTTGTTTTTGGTGAAAGGGAAACCGGTTCAATGCGTTGCATACTTGCATGTACTAAGAAAAAGAAAGTGATAAACTGACTGAAGCCAACAAAAGGCGCACTAATGAGTTTTTGGGGGACATTAGCATTATCTGCAGGTTTAAGGATGGATGGTTTGTGTAGAATTTTTCTTGCATGTGTTTTGTTTTATTTACCTACTTAAAAGGATGTTCAAACAACGAATATCGTTGTGATTTTATTGTTATATACGAGTATAAACAAAATATATTTCATTTTATGGATTTCAATGGACTTTTTTTACTGGACTGTTAGATTCAGGAAAAAACGGAATGATTATTTGGTACGGTGGAAATACAATCAGTGAGTTTTAATTTCTTTAGGTCAGTGAGCGTTTGACCTTTTTGGGCTCTTTAAGAAACAATATACTTACTTTATATACTCGTAGGTATTTCAAAACTGCAGTTTTTATTTTGTTTCGGTCTAAGAGTTGTGGATTCTAACAAATTTTTAAAAAGTACATAATTGTAGTAATAATACCTAATGCATATATACATTATACAGTAATTAAAGGAAAAAATTACCAGAATTTGGAAAGTAATTTATTTATTGGTGCTCTCCACTACTGGGGTTAATAATGATCGGTCTGTCATTGCAGTGTTAGCAGTGCTGTGGCCGTTGATGGCGCGCTGCACGGTGGTGTCGAAGCGATCGCTGCAGTACCTGGTGCCGTTCGGTACGGCTGCCTGGATGTGGGGCACGGTGTTTATAGACCGCGGTACCTCGTCGGCACGGTCTGTACTCAACAAGCAGTCCGAAGCTGTTAGAGACCAAAAGGTAAGTTTATAAAGTTTTATCGCACTTAAAAAAAGGAGATTTGATTGGATATATTGTATTTATATTTATGTAATATTAATAGAACAGCAAGATTAGGTTTTCCATATATAAATATACAAAATTTCATAGGTATTACTGGTGACAAGTTCAATCAATATGGGTTCAGTACCAAGTTTCAAGTTTCAAAATATGGAATGTGTGTGGGTGTGTGCGTGCGTGCATGCGTACGTGCGTGCGTGCG
>DWAV01002507.1:0-11070 GCA_018231305.1 Noctuana lactifera | reverse complement strand
AGGCTGTGCGTTGATCCATCAGTCAATCATTCATGATAATGGATTTTATATTTACCTACTTATATGTATAGATACCTACATACCTAGGTTAAGTTTAAAAATTTTCTGACTTTCATATTTATTCATAATATATCATCATAGTTCACAGAAACAGTATTATAATATAATCCGATATTATTTATTAATATGACGCCCGCATGGTGTGTCGGAATGCCGGCGTCGCGCGTCGTCCTGACGCGTGGCGTGCGTACGCGCACTTATCTATACTCGTGATTGTTTTATCAACGACCCTGATTGTAGGCGGGATGCATGGGGAAATTCATAGGGCCTGTGGAGTAGAATTTAAACTAAACTGTGATTTGTTTTGTTATGATTACCTAATTGAAAATAGAAGTACGAAGTTATGATTAGAAATTTTCTAATTTTGTATTTTCAATTAGGTACTATAACATCGTCATCGTTGATAACATCGTCAATTACTTAATTCTATTACTGCTTAGATATTAAATTTCGTAACTTCTAAAATTACTAAGTTGGAAGTATTCCTGCAATATGCGAACGAAGTGAGTAATTTATTTTGAAATTTAAACTAATTACCATAATATAACAAAGAACCTATTGCCACTTAAAATTTGATTGTCCTCACAAAATACAATACGCTCACACACAATAGATCCCAAAAGGGCCTGGACCCTAGACCAAAGTCAAATAGTAAACTTTGGACGCGCGTACTGCACGCTCCACGCACACCAACTTACAATGCATGTGTATACAACCCAAGCCATATCGTGTACCACAAAGCATTGCTTGATACGTTACGTCCCGAATACAAAGTTCCATTTGTTGTAACCCTACCCTCTGCGGGGAGGCGGCAAAAAAGGCAAAGGTCTTATTTTATTTTTATAAAAGCTAAAGGCTGCACGTGGTCGGGTTGTGGTCTAGCCTTTTTTACTTTTTATGAAAGTATTATGATATGTAAAATTCTCGAGAGTGCCGCGGCGGGATCGGTTACTACAACTTTCGGTGACGGCGTGTATCGGGTTTTCTGGAACCAAAGTTGAACTAATGAGCTGTGTCGAAATTGTGAATTACTGGATACAATTGAACATGACAATTCTCTCGATAGGCTATACTGGTATTAATTACATTAAGAGATGCCGATCGGTTGATGTGTTCAAGTTTTATTGGAATTTGTAAACGTTTTACGGATCCCAATAAGAGTAAGGGGATTTTCAATACCACCCAAAAAGGTCTTATTCAAGGAAACGACAGTGACTTGCTTGTCGATAATAGTGATATAAGTAATGAGTGAATCGAGTGACAGAAGACCAGTAGACATGAATATAAAACATACAAAACCTTTAGAAGTTTCTTAAAGTTTTTTTTTATTTCTACATAAATTTCTTCATTAACACTTTGTTTAGGTGGTAATAAAAATATTTTGGAATCTTATTCCCCTAGATGTTTTTACTTATAAATCGTGTAGTCCTAAAGTTAGTTAAGACAAATAAGCAAAACCTAAACAAACACGATTAAAATGTTCTGATCAATTTAACATATTATTATTCTCAAAACATGTTAAAACTCATTTTAACCGGTCTCTTTCCCACGAACTTTTTTAATATCGTCCACAATTAACTGCATACCAAATCATAAAATCTTCATTAAACAAGCAAAGATGATTCTAACTGAACTGAAGAGCAATTTGCTCGCTTTATGTTGGGATAAATTGTTGATCTTAATACCTCCTTCGTATTTAAATTGCTTGAATTAACACACTAATTACGACAGCTGACATATTTTAATATTACCTATATTATCTTTATAATCTCTTAGTAGGGGTAGAAAATTTATTATTATTATGTCAGTAAGTACATACCTAATTCTAAACTGTATAAACTAGGTATCTACTACTAGATCATGAATAGGTTTCTTTATTTCATTTTAATAATCATTGCAAAGCAAATTAAATATAACCTTTTTAAATTTCATAATATACAGAAGATTCAACGACCACCTTCCAATAAGACATGTACTTATTATTATGTTAAACATTACATAATTATGTAGTTTAATAGATATACTTAACCGTAAAGTATTTTATTAAATCTCTGCAGGCATGTTATAAAATCAATCAAATTAGTTTACTGTCTTATTAGAAACGAGCACCTTGATTTTTATATTAATTAAATATGAAAAGTAATAACAGTGCGTGCAACTTAATAAGTTCATCAAAATAAATTTTTAATCCTCTGTTTGTCGATCACCACTTTTATTTGAGATACCATAATAATTTTATGACATAATCGTAGGTATGACATACCTACAGTACTTGTATTTAGGTAATGTTGGTGGATAATAGGTGTGTTGAGGCTATAAGCTGTAAATCAATGGACTAGCTAGCTGTTCTATCAATTGACTAAACCACACGCAAAAAAGATAAGTATATTTTACTATTAAAAAAAATTAATACGTTTTTAATAACTATGTATGTAATGGTTACCTACAATTGAAACAACGGTGTTATTTCTTGCTAGACATTTCTTCTTGATTATCACTTATTTAGATAAAAAGAAAAAATTCACGATGAATTAGAAAGCTTTACAGAAAAACCATTTTCGAAATACAATCAATCTATCTACATGACTCTACTGATCTAAGCACAGGAAACAATTTGTTGTTGCAGAATTATTTTTAGACCGGACGGGAGAAAACTTTAACGTATAACCATTAATAGCCCATCATTTATGTTGTATCACATCAAGTGGTATTAGGTACGGCCACCAATAAATATAATTCATCGTCGTTCACGAGTGACCGGAGGAAATGATTTATCAGAGCGCAATACGTGATTTGCGAGCACTGCAATACCGATTTAATCACAGGAAGCGACATGATCAAACTGCAACGGAACTTATCTATCCACCGGCCAGCTGCTAGCTGCTAGTCGTGATTCATAACGCTGCGATAGGCTTGTTTATTCTGTTAGAATCGCCTGCGGTGCGGCGCGCTAAAGGCAAGTCCTGTTTCTTCATGCAAAATTATGCGCCGTGCACTCGAGCGACGGAAGCGTGCGGACATGATAATGCTAAAGCATTTGCAACTATGTTTTGATAATGATGGGAACACAAAATTCTATTTTAATACGACGAGACAGTTTATTTAAAAAGTTTTGTTAAAGTAGGCTGATGTATCGATATACAAACCATAATAATAAAGACTAAAGAATCTTCGTTGTAGAGCGTCACAAACATCAACAAGCCTTTACAAATGTAATCTCGTCGGCGACTATTCTAAGTCGCGGCACGTCAAAGCTCCTATTCGTAGAAGTGTAAGTAAAAACCAGTCCGTAGGCGCGCGCTACTGCTCGCGTGCTGAGCGCGCGCCGCCCCGCTCCGGGACGCACGCGCGGGCGCACACGTACCGTATATAAACCAAGCCGCCCTTCCTGATTCAATCATTCCCTTCTGGTGCTCCGCGTGTGCATGTCGCGACGCTCCAACGTAACCTTGTAAATACGTAGACGTAATCTGTAAATACGTAGACGTAACTTGTAGATACGTAGTCGTAGCTCTACTTAAGTTCGTAGCTCGTAGTAAAAATGTGTCTCGCTAACGGAGAATCACCTTCCCCTAAAAAGGAGGCGGTGTCGCCTCGCTCGCCTTGGATGAAGCTCTTGAACCGTCAGGTAAGAATCTTTTAGTTGCTTCAGTGTTGTTCCTTCCTATGTTCTTAAAGTGTTTATAAAGTGACTAGTCATATACCTACCTAAATCAGTTTATGGCAATCTTAGTTTCCTTGTATAATTGTAACTAATGAATGCATTTATTTTTCTATTATAGAGCTCAAAGCCAAGACTTCCGAGGAAGGTGACAAGCTCCGCTCGAGTCAACCTTAACAAGTGCTGGTCGAAACTTGGAGAGCTCATCTCCAACTCGTCCCCGCGCACTGACCTGCCATCTCAAAAGACTGCTGATCCTGAAGAACCATTGCTAGTACCATTCTCTGAGTTCTTCTACCCAATGGAGCCGGTCAAACCAGTTCCAGTGGAGGACAACGATAATGCCGAGAACCAGAACATTCTCAACTCCAGCCGCTTCGAGATCATTCCCGAAGATTTAGAGACTAGTGAGAACTTAGCAAATGAAGTTCGGGAAATCTGCTACTCGGCGACCAAGTCTGGCTGTTTCGTATGTAAACTTTGCTATTAACAACATCTCAAAACTTGTTTTGCGTCTTCCAGTTGTTTCTATGATCAGTTTAATTCGGTACTAATAATGCAGTGAAAACAAAATCGTGTCTTCCAAGTTTAGATTTAGTGCGCGTTCAGTACGCGAACGCAGTTCACGTCTTCCATTAGAATAGTGGCGCGGAATTATGTGGCAACACCTTTACTCAGGTTATTGTTTATGTGATTTTAGTTTACTTCCTCTGTAGTTTTAGCTTTAATTTAATAACTGTAGTACAGGCGTTGCAATGTTAGTCCGCATATGTTAGTTTTCGGTGTAATTTAACAGGTTAAATTGTCACGTCGAGTTTTGGTAGACAGCTTTAATGTCAACTGCACTGTAATTATTATCAATGCACCACTTCCGACTAATTCATGTTTCCTTCTTTACTAACGTAATTCTGCTTAAGACCTTTTTATAATTAGTATCCAATGTCTTCCATTAGTTTGTAAGAGAGTTTTATATTGACTGTGATATCAAAGGTACACAATCGAAGCTTTAACTAGAGTTAGGTTAGCAAATAATAGAGTTTGGATTATATTGCAATGAAACTTTTATAAACATATCACTTTATTATGTCACTGAAAGCGATGGAATTTAAAGCTGGTTTACACAGGAATTGTCTCTATTCTCTCTTCCATTAATTGAATAGATTTAATTTTTTGTCCACCAGTCCCTATGCATAAAATGCACAGGTATCTGTCGGTTTCATTGATATTTACATTTTAGTTTAACACTTAAGTATGTAGACATATGGAACTCGAAAGCTTTAATAGTTATAAGATGATTGTATGGTAGGATTTTATATGTACCTAGCTCTAAGATTTATTCTAAATTTAAAACTTGTGTTTCTTTTTAACTAACTGTCAGTTTTTATAAGTATTGCAGAAGTGGGCCGAGCGTGCCAATCTTAATTTAAGCTTTAAATCCTAAAATCTTTTGTACTTACTTTAGATTTGCATGCTTGCATAAGTCTTAGATATTATATACCTATTATAATTAATTCATTTGTATTAAGTTATATTATGTCTCCTTTTTGTGTCAATTTAAGCTAAGTTTTCTTAAGTGTTGTAGTAAGATAGTATGTAAACCATTTTTGTAGACTGATTGTTAAAAACTTCGAAGACTTTCGTTTGATCTCTATTAAATAAAGATAATAAAATATAAGTTTTTTAGTATTATTACTATCTACAACCTACAATACCCTCATCAACACCCTAACATACTTTTTTCAATAATTTACACTATCTGAAACAGAGGTAGGTACATACCTACACCATGAATTGTTTATTATTATGTACACAACCTCATTAATATAGAAAACTTAATTAAATAAATCTGGTACACAGGTAAAAGAAATCTCTTCAAAACACATAGAGGTATACCTATACGAGTACCTAAAATTAGATAATATGTGTACACTAAAAATAGACTTGCTTTAATTTCATCAATATCAAATGTAAATACCTACGTCCTACGTACAAGATTTCAAAACAGAAGAAATTCTAAAATTTTGAATTCATTAATAACTTCTTCTCATTCTACGATAGACAAACTCATAATTGGAATAAGTAATAATACTGACTAATATAATTTATAATAACATCTCGACGGTCTATGCCACGGTTTTCTTCAAAAAAGGCGCTAAAAGAGCTCGTCTTCAAGATAGGCAACACATTGGTGACACCGCTCGTAGGCGACGGTGACCACTAACCATGAGAAAACCCGTCTGCCTGTTTACTAGACTTAGTTTATACAATAAAAATAAGAGCAGCAAAAGTACCTGTGAATAACACTAGCTTGATTCCGAATCACAGATACGTCAGACACGCATAAGAATTTAAAAAGAGATAAATAGTACATAAGGTAAATCTTAAGCGTTCTAGATCGTATCTAACTTCGACGAAGGTATTAAACATTTGATTTAGCTTCTAGGAGCTAAAGCTCTAGCTTTATTGCAATAAGCAGCAAACGACTGTGCTGAGCACCTAACACCCATGGTCAAAGTCAAAAATGTTTTTCATCATATGAGTAAAGTACATACGTGTATTTTATATATTACACTTCCAACTAACACAAGGGTTCCAAGACGAGATGAGTAGATAATATATAAATCAGAAAAATATTAATGAGACTTATATTTTCTAATCACAATTTGTACCACCTGAGAAGGATTTAAATATGCTTGAGCGTCACCAGGAGATATTAATGAGTCATAGTTATATTTATATAGTCAAAGTTACGGCACCCATGTCTGCCGTGAAGCAAATGAAGCAATTCAGTTGTGTTTTGGTGGAAAGGCGCAGTTGCCACACTTACCTACATGAGGCGACCACCAGCCTCCGGGGTAGCAGCGCATCTACATGCAACATCAGGCAGGGCATGAGCCTGCTTGAGGTTGGATGTAGATGTCCATGGGCGGCAGCGACCACTTAACACCAGGTGGCTTGCAAGCTCGTCTGCTACTTCATATCATAAAAAAAATAATGATTTCCAAACTTTTTTTGCCGAATCGTGCACATACCTACTCTCTGCTTCATATTAAGATATTTGATCAATCACTTTTATTATTTTCATAATTCGAATTTAGTAACACGTGCCCGTAATTGTAGGACAAGTAAAAGAAAAAAAGGGAGGTAAGAGTTAATATGTCCTTTTATACAGCCTGTTACCGTTTTTAGTCTATTAATAAACTTTTAGAACCTTGAAAAAGTACTCGGAACTAAAAAAACAAACCTCTATCACAAGCATGCACGGTTCTCTTCTCAGATAAAAATAAATTTAGTTTTAGTTTAAAAAACAAAATCTTATTCAAATTAGATAACTTTCAAATAAACTTGATAAAAAAGGACGACGCTTTTGAAATTTTGATAGGATAGCGAGAACTATCTTTGTATTTATTGGACAGAACTAATTTTTATACTCTGAGGTATAAAGCCACATCATTTTAGACCTTGAAGATTATACATGAAGTAGAAGAAACCGTTATAGCGACGGTCACCTCCTACAATGGTCCTGATAACCCATCATAAATAAAGAATAATAGTATCGATGCTACGTGTCAAAAAATAGTGTGAGATACGTGACATTTCAGAAAAGCGCTGGATGTCCATTTAAGGGGTACGAGCATAATGCAGTCTGGGCAAACGTTTAAGAATGATAAATCGGCTGGATTTCTAATCGCAATTCGTTCCGATTCCGCGATATCGGACGACACAAAAGTGAGCGACACCTCCGCTAACGTCACTGCTGTCACAAAAGTAGTTTTGTGCCGTGAGTAAGGATATCGTAATAGGGCACCGTGAAATCGCGGCGCTGTGTCGAATCGCAGAAAAATTTCGGTTTTTCGGTTATTTCTTAGGGATTTGTACGGGCTTTCTTCGACGATTCGACACGCTAAACGGGTGTCAGCATTACAAACACATGCCCTTTGATTCAGCTTAGTTCTGCATTCATAGATCCGCGACGGCTTTTCGATTTCGCGACGGATTTCACGGTTTGCGACGCGTTACATTGATGTTGACTTACCTTCCGTCACAGCTGCTAGTTATTAATTTTACGAGATGTCACTAGAAGTAGCCAGGTTTGGCACATTCATAATATAATATTTCTTTTACTTTTATTTAGTAGTAACCTACCCTTCTGTGATTTTTTTCCTTTGTACCTATACACACGATTACCAAGCTGGCAACTAGATTTTTGTTTCAATCTTTATTTTAAAAGAGGATTGAAAAAACAGTTAATAGCCAAACAATCGAATGTTATACTTATTTTAAATGGCTAAGAGTGTGAAGCGTTATTTTAAACTCTTATATTTTGACTTACATTTTTATAACGAGTATTAAATAGATCTACTAAAGCTAGAAAAACTCCTAGCCACCAAACAAGACCATGTATCAGAAGTCCTTTAGAGTTTGTTTGTGATCCGCCGCCATCGCGCGCCGGCACCTTTGACTGCATTTGTCAAATACTATGTGTGTGCTACTTAACCGATTTGTAAAGATTGCTTTGTAGCGTTGGAAAAAAAATTAAATTTAATAATTTTTATTACATGATGAGTCTTCAAGAAAATAGTTTCTCTAGTTAGTAAGATTAAAATACTTACCGATATCAAAATAAATTTTAGTAAACACTTTCCAAGTTTATTTTAAAGATAATCAAAATTTTTACTTAATGTTGTATTTTTCGCGGCTCTCAAGTTATAACATAGGTATAGGTACTTTATTAGATGGTTATTCTCTTTATCAATTTTATTAAAATTAAGAATATCTATAGGCAGATATATAAATATGTATAATTTAGCCGTCAATGCCAAAGAATGAATAATAAACCAAACTAACGAAGTATTTACTTTATAAATGTTCCTTAAGTTTTTTTTACTGATATCATTGAAATCCTCTAAAAAATCTTTACATAATATCAAGCAACACAGGTAGGTAAGTAATGTTATAAACATAATACATACTTTTTTACTTTTACACTGACTGTACCAACTATTAAGCTACCATATTATTATACCATTCTTCGTAGCAATAAATACAGGCTTGCATTAAAAGCTGTTTCATCAAACCGAACCAATTTCTTTATTCAAAGCTCAGGAACCTGTGAAAATCAACAGTACGCTCCTCTTGCCTTTTTAAAATTCACAACTTTATTTTGTGCAAACCAGCGGACCCGTGAAACAAACAATTCTCGCGTGAAATTCAGATTACGTTGTAGGTAAAACTCTACTTACACAACATTGGAAAATTACCACTAAAATTATTCGTGAACCTTATAGTCGTAACATAGGATCTATTTTGGCGTATCTAAAACATTTTCAACAGTAAATGTAACATTGTAAAAAGTAAAAGAGTTCACGCTTCGATATTTCGTCAACAAGGGCCGATCGCTAAAAGTGCCACGATTAACAGTTCCTAAGATGGTTACAACGGAAATGGTTTTCGAGGGTGCGAATGAGTTCTTCACGATTCGTGGCCTCTTGAAAAAAGCCCAGTGCCCAAAAAATAAGATGTTAATTTTGTCTCCAAAACTTTAGGATGGCGTGAAATTTAACAAAAGAAACAGACGCTGTAATAATGCATTTAAAACCTTCAGTCCGTTTTATATTGGATACCTAGTTTTTGTTACAGTGATTCCAATATCCTTATCTACCTATAAAAACGCATTATTCTTAAGCGAGTAAAAGCTCAGATTCATTTTATAAGTTAAACTTTATTCTGTACTTATAAGTTATGTTATTACAAATTTTTACCTCCTTCGAAAAAACGTTAGTAGGTACCTACCAAGGACCTAGGTAGGTATACATTATGTAAGTGGGTACCTACCAATTTACTATTAACAAAAGAGAACCATTGATTTTATGTATTTCTTGTTATGTATTTCTTGCACGTAATAAAATACATACCTATAAGTTATACCATTTTGCACTGTCTTCTCAACGAGGTATTAGGTAGTTATGTACTCCTCTGTGTTAGGTGGGCCCCTCCTATGTTAGGTACTCCTCTGTGCGCGCAATACGTATCTATACGCAATACGTATCCTATAAAAATACTAAAATATATTTCTAATATTTTTTAGAACACCTTAACTAATTACATTAAATTATATCCTATCCGTACAGAGTCGAATGTCGTACGTATGTACTGACTTAAGGCTTACTTACATGGTATCAAGATAAAGATTAGCTAGTGCGTGGATAACATAACATATTTTACATAGGTACCTACCTGGTAGGTACAATGTACCTACTTCTTTACTAGTTTGACAAGATTCTTTCCTTTAATTTACTTGATGATCCGTAGCTGGCAATCTATTATTACTTGGACGTGTGGACAATTTCAGTTTTTACTCACTAATGATTTCTTAGCACGCGTTGATGCGTTATATTTGAGCTTAATATAGCATGGTTGTCATATTACCTACAAGAAATACAATTACCTTCTCTTCGAGACTTTTTTATTCAGTGTACCTAGTTAGTATCAACTTAAAACCTAGAAGTAAGAAAAATATTACAATTAAAATGAAAATTAATGAATGAGTTAGACCTTTTGAAAATAGTATTACCTACTTGTGACCTTACTCCTTGCTTTACTAAATTATGTGATCAAAATTACTCATTAGTCATTAGTAATTATAAAGCAACATCGTTATTAGTACCTACCTACAAAGTACACTAAATTGTTTAGGTAATGTTTATGCGAAAAAAAGTCTTGTAGGCTTAATTAATAAAGGCTCAATGTTAAATGAAATGCTTTTTTAAAAAAAAAGAAGTAAATACTTTTCTAACACCTGCATAAAAGTTATCTAATTTTTTCAATGTCATAAAATAACAATATAAAAATATTATACCCAATTCAACAAAACCGACAATATAAAGCTCAAAAGTTTACACTTCATTGTTGAAACGCTATTGTCTTTTAAGCCCTCTCCAAATAAAGTAACCATCATCTCTAAGAGCCTCTTTTATTGTTTTCAAAATTTTTAACCAAACAAATATAAGAAACAATAGAGGTAGCTGTTTACCACAACTATAGATCGTTTTTTTTTGTTTATGAATCTTTTTTAAATTCATCTTTTATTTATAGATATGTATCTAGAATGTAGACAAATACTGAAACATAATAATAATAGTGAACTTAAAAGCTTAACCCATATTTTACCACTGACCACTACATTTATAGTATGCGCAATATGTACATAGTACCTACATACACATGTCATACCTATAAACATAGGTAGTACTTAATTTTAATTAGTGGGAATGAATATAATGCGAAATATATAATTGCATGTTTAATGGTGCCGGTGGTGAAGCGCGCACAGCCCCGCTGGTAGTGTG
>DWAV01002506.1:0-11071 GCA_018231305.1 Noctuana lactifera | reverse complement strand
TTTAACGAGTGTTATCTATCGATAACAACCGGGACCGACGGCTTAACGTGTCCTCCGAAGCACGGAAGCGCGCATGATTTTAGCCACTAGCGGTCACCCATCCGAGTACCGGCCGCGCCCGACGTTGCTTAACAATGAGATCGCTTTCAATCTACACTACCAGCGGGGCTATACGCGCTTCAATAATGTATAGGTAGGTAAATTCAAAAGCTCGTGTGCGTTTTGTTTTTTCAAACACTAGTAAATTCGACAAACTGTAGTCGTGACAATAAATGGTGAAATAAAAGCGACAAAAATATACGTGCGCTGCGAAATATGACATCAATATTTTATTCGCGTACGCTTTAATCGGTTTGTTAACACTCTGTGTATTGAAAAAGTGCTCTTAATTATTAATAAATCTTATAATAATATTTATAAAATCTTTTAGTCTGAATTCCTATACACAAAAATAGATCAACTCATGGTCTTTCTAAGCCGCATTCAATTTAACTACCTTTTAGTCGAAATAACTATATCTTTATTATCAAAGATATTTTGAGCTTGAGTACTTTGTATCTAAAATAAAAACATGTGCCTTTCGTTTGTAAAATAACCGTTTTGTACAGTTAAGAAAGCATTTACGTAATATCTAAGCAGTCCTTTAAAAGGCCGATTACAGTTCGAATCACCACTCTTAAAGTAACCTTTGTTCTAAGCTGTTTATATTACTGCTTTTTTCATGTTTTCATTTTGTAAACATTACTAAATCTGAAATATTACCATCTAATTCTACATCTTGTTCACTTTTTAGATTACTTAACTTGAATTTGTTTCATTGTATTTAAGTAAAATTAAAAAAATATCTTTTGTACACAATATTATCTCTACCACGTATGTACGAGATTGAGACTGTTGAGGTACATGTTAAATATCTCTTTAATCGTTTCTGAATTGATTAAAATACAATTACCTCATAATATGCCCTTTACACGTGAAAATTGCATAGAAATACCAACTGAAATAAGTCGAATCCAAACCTATGAGGTTAAGAGGATAGTTGTATATCACCCTATTCGATCCACTTTTAACCCGAAAGTCGGACAATGCTTAATACTAAAAACGCTAGGGTTGGTTATGCGGTACTATTACCAGGGCTTTTTGTCCCTTTTTTGTCCCTCACAGATAGCGGCAGGGTAATTGTACTAAGCCCTTTTTGTCCCCGCTCAACGCGGATTGGTTGAAATTTCATTATTCGCGTCATTAGCTTGTATCTACACGTTCGATGAGCCATTTTATTCACTTGTTGAAAAATTGGCTCTTTCAGTTTGGTTCAGTGCACTCGACGGGACCACTTTGCCTAACGTCTTCTCTTAAATCGTTAATTTTTTTTACGTTGACTTTGTAACTGCAAAATGTATTCTTATATAATGATTTTTACGTATATATTCCTTTGTTAAAACTTGCAGTGGAAAATAAATCGATAGTGTCCTAGAATCGGAGTGCCGAGAGTTTTTTTCCGATGGCTTTTTCCTCCCGGCCTACCTTAGTCAAAAGGGCGCCTAAAGCCAATGTACCGTATTATTTAACGTTGATCCAGTGTACACATATACCTTATGATGAATACAATTTTTTGAATTTGAATTGATAAGTACCATTGTTTTCTAGACTTTTGCTATCTTCAGTTTCGTGATTTGTTTGTAATCCTGTTATATATATATATCGAAAACATCCAACATATCAAATACAAAATCAAATAACGTCGCCTACATTTTTGAATCACAAATCCTTTTAAGCCTTAAAAGCGATAAACGTTTATAAATATACTCCAACGATACCTCTAAAAGGTACCCCGCGTAGCAACTCACGCGTGAACGTCCTCTGAAACGCATTCAACTGGGAACCGAGATTATGTTCGATATAGCTATTATAATAAAGATGAAAAGAGTTTTTTCAGGTATGTATGTAAATGTAAGGTAGGATTTATTCCTTTGGGGACAAAACATAGCAAAGGTGTTGTACTGTTGTCCTTTTATCAGTTAAAAGCTTCATATGACAAACTATTTTATTTACTTTGATTTCTTTCCACTTTTGCAGTTCTTGAATATTTTAAAATTATAAAGTTTGTTACAATGCAAGCAATCAGTGCTATCCTGTTTTGAATATCTTGTACAATATTAGATAATGAATACAAAATAAATATATTTATCATCATACATGTTCTTCTGAAGCTGATTATTTATAAGGTAGAGGTCCTGCCATAAATATTTTTGCGATACGGCAAACTGGCCTTCAAGACAACATGATTTAACGACCATGACTTTAAAGGTTTTAATGTTAGGCGTTATCCGGGTCTGTCGTATTTTCGTAAGCAAGTGTTAATCCGCGCATGGACGTCCCTCAGCCTCGCTCAGCCGGACGGGAATTGTGCTTAAATATAAAACAGATTTCAAGTGAGAAAATAGGATTATGTTTATACTCCAAAAGGGTACCGGACGTGTATGTGTGTGGGGAAATTAAAACCGCGTACTTGCTTTCCGGATGATTGCTTTTCCAACCGTAAACAATGTGGGTATCTTCCTAATAAAGAAAACATTTTAATCAAATCTGATTAATTATTTCCTCCACACCATGTAGGTATATGGTCAAAATTTGACTGTGAATTTAACTATTACTTTAACAATATTACAAACTAGAGTTTGCTTAAGTTTTTAGCTACTTGCTGAAATAGATCAATTTTATTAGTGTGTGTTCAGTAATGGCTTTTTCTGTGTGTGTTTGTGTCATAGAATGACATGTATGTTACGAGTATATGCCAGCATTCATTATGACGACTATAATTCAAGGCAGACAGCCCTACTCTTTCTATTCTCCAACTTGAGAGTACAAACAATCCCTTTTCAATAACCCAGCCTTTCATTGAGCTCGCGAAGGCAGCTTTGTATTAAGCATAAAATTATTTCACGTGCCACCCCGGTAATGAGGCAGTGGTGCAAGGCACACATTTCTTGTGGGAGCCGCGATGGAAATTCTAGAAAAAGATTTTGGCGGAATTCCCCAGCATCCATTTAATCCGCTTTTATAGCGGACTTTAGTTCATTTAGCGTGGCCGAGATCGGATTTTGGAAATACGCCCTGTATTTTTATGGGGAAATTAGACTGTGTTTTGCCCGCGCTGAATCCGTGAATTATTTGCGGATTTCGTTTTGCGCACCGTGATAAATGGTTTACCCGTTTTAGTGTTGCTTTCTTTATTATTAATTAAGTGCTGGCCGAAATGCTTTAGCTTTTGGTAATGTACCAACTGTTTACAATTTTAGAGATCACCACATGGGGCCATTCGAAGGTGATACCATTTACGGCGCCATAATATTATACCGCCGTAAATGATCTCACTTGTGTCAAATGTAGTCAAACCGCCTGACCAGGTTTAACGACAGGCTGTCAACTACAGTGACAGTCACGGCTGAAGGCTAAACGTGCTCTCCGAAGCACGGAAGCAGTACTTGTGAGATGGCTTGCGATCCACACTACCATCGTTCACACTGAAGAGTTTCGCAACACAATATTATTTAATTACTTTGTTAAAGACCATTAATGCTCACTGAGTCCACAAACATTTAAACAATATGTACGTACAACCATTATAATTATATTGCTAATGCAAACTTATTTGCTATTGTTTCAAGAAAACGGGGTAATACCGGATCCGTAATCATGACAAAAAGTTCTCGCAAAATTGTTTTCAGCGAGATTCCGAATGAGAATTGTCGAAACTCCTACGACTCATTCCATTCGTTTATAACTTGTACCGGAGTGTCTCATCTCGAATAAACGGGATTAAGGATTTCCTTAAAGAGGCTGTAAATACAATTTAGTACCATCAACACTTCTGCCCATTTTATATTTATTTTCTAAAAGGCTTTATTATTGTGATTCAAGCAGAAAAGTAGTGAAAGGAATCCTACGTTAAAATGTCCGAAAGAAGTTTCTTTATACAATAAAGATTACTAAGAACAAGCTATCTTTGAGAAATAATATTATAGCCAACTTGACAACAACAAATAAAAATAGTTAATGTTTATGTTTGTTTTGAATGCCATTCGCCTTTCCTGATGATGATGACGACCCATGTTGTGTAGACCCCCACGGTGTAGTGTTTACGATGCGGGTCTGCCATTCCTTGGTTCGATTTTCGGAGGGGCAATTCAAATGAATTTAGATTTCTACTCTTGGTCTTCGTATTGGGTCTTGAGTATATGGATCTCACTATTTTCTTTTGTGTCATTAGCAATCGTTGCAATGACATTGAATACACAGCTATACATAGGTACATAGCTACCCGAACTTCACCCGAATTTCACGCAGCTCTAAAAAATAGTTCAGACAGAAACTGTTGTTTCATTCACCTTTTATTTAGTAAATCGCTCGTATTCATATTTAAGCCCAGCAAACTGTACTACACTGCCATCCATCAAGCGCAACTAGCGTATCCAGCGAATTGTGCTACTAACTCGTGAAACAAAAAGCTCTGAAATACTGTCTAGTGCCGCGAAAACGTTATCATTCTCACGTAATTTACTGGTTAACACAATAATTTTGTCAAAATTGTCTGTATTTACACCAAGGCTAACGAAACTGGTTGTTTCATTAACAAAGTTTAGGTACACTATCCCTAAATCCCAGACTTCTCTGTGTGCATAATGTAATGTTCTTTAAGAGGAATCAGACATTTTTATTCCACTAGAATAAAAGATTTAATGTTGCTATTTCAATCTATACGTACTTATATTTTCTTAGTAGATACATTTGCTTTGACTTCTATTACCTATACTTTAGCATAAGGTAGGATATATCTCAGTCTAACATCAGTTTGGAAGCGCCAAGTGGTTGAACAACACTGAAATTCTATCAACACCATCTGGAATATAGCAATAGTGGCAGTCCTTCACTAGAACTTATACTTAGAGCTTCATTACTGCCACGTACGTCTAAATTATGGAACGACATATAGAGTAGAGGCATTCTCGGTAGATATTTCCCTATAAGTTTGCCGTGAAGCATGTCTTGAATTGTCCTAACTTAAACACAGGAATGTGTTTAAGTTGGGGAGGTATCGATGTGAGAGACAGTCTTAGTCCTTTCACATTGCGATTAAACAAAATTAATTATTATTTATACCGTTTCCTTTGTCTAGTAGATATACTTTTCTACTCAAAAATACTGTCGCTATTAAAAAGCCTGCCGGAACCATTCCTGTGACTTGAAACCATCATTTGGAATCTTTATAGAAATTTAAATATTATGTTTTTTGTTCCACATTTTATTAATGAAATCGTTAGAAATTCTGTGTTCTACATTTAAATACTTTACGTTATTTAAAATTACTTTCAGCTTAGTTAACTGTTTCAAGCTGTATAGAAAAAAATCATTTTGCATATGTGTGTTGCAGCTGTGTTGAGGTCGAGGGCTGGATTACACACGCGTGATTATTTCTGCTCCGCGGTCGTTATTAGAGCGAGTGCGGGCCGCGTGCTACTTGTGCTGTGGAGAGAATAGATCAATATAATTATATATTATATACTAGCTGTTCCTCGCGATTTTAGCCGCGTTAATAATTATACATATAACCTATATCCTTCCTCGTGAATGTAGTTATCATACACAAAAATTTTCAAATTCGACTTGTAGTTTCAGAGATTAGCGCGTTCAAACAAACAAACTTAATATTAATCGACAGCTGCCCTCCCCAACTGAAACACAAGTACTTGGCACAAGACTTGCTTTACGGTGGGTTATGAGGGCAGCGGTGGTACCTACCTGGCCGAACTTTGTAGGCTCTACCACCTATCTATTTATACCTAAATATATACTAGTACATAAATAATAAAAATATGTACTATAGTAATAATATTTCTCTCTCAGAGCTCCACGCTAGGATTCCCTGTGTCGTGGGTACCATAGACACACAATCTAATACTTACACCCTGACCACGAAAATAAATCTAAATTTATCTTTTTAACTTCTGAATACAGACGGACACATACTGTTAATCTATCAGCACGGTATATCTGTATCAAATTCTATTAAAGTTAGTTTAAAAGTAATTAACAAGTAACACTTCGTAGCCCATATTAATTTTGAAAGTAACTTCTCTGATCTCTTCTCTCTCAGAGGCCGACAGTTTTGATCAATAAATTTTAAGCTTTTGTTAGCACATCAAAGACATGACTAAACCGGAACATGATATAACAGAACCCTTCAAATTATTACATCGTTAACAACTTATTGGCTTGTAAAGGCTATTGTTGGAAATTTTATAACCCTCAAGACTTTGTACCGCAAAAGCCTGAAAAGTTACATATATCCAGTAAATTTCTTTATGGGGTCAAATATGTCGGATGGAAGTTTGTATGTCAAATGAATTTTCTTTAATTTTAACGTGAAAGAATACAAAGTAATTAAAATTAGGTAAATACTTGAATTTATAATGTAGCCTGACGGCTAATATATTCGACCAAAATATGTTGTAACTTTGTTGCGTGGTGAAATTTTTTCAGCGTATTTATAACATAAACAATAAATTATATTAAGCACCCAAGACATTTCAAGAGACTTAGCTCTGTAACATAAATAACCGAGCGACGCAAAAGGTTTAGAAACTACAGTATCTTTATCATCCCACATCATCTCTTTATCCCCGGAGCACGAACCAGGGCCACTCTAAGTTCCTTACACCCATTAAAGTCTTATAGAACTAAAGCATTTCCCTGTCGAGAGCGTCTTAATACAGTTCCTTTCATAAAGGTGTGATTTACAGTGAGCCCCACGAATACTATTTATCACTCCAACTCGGGTATATCCCGGATAACCGGCAACCGGGGGAGCGAACAGCCCAAGTTGGCTTGAGTTACAGTAGTAATTAAAATGCACGCCATTATGGCGGCTGAAACAAATTACGCTCGGTATCAACGCGTCGGGTTTGCTACGAATGGCGGAGACACGCGCGCCGGCGGTTTCAGCGGATGCTCGCAAGATATTGCTAGCTGTTTGTTACGACCAAGTTTTGGATGTATCAATAATAACAACTGGTGAAACGGAACCTCAAATAACTTTAGCAAACAGAACCATAAGGACTCGATAAGATTAAGTCTGTTCATGAATACAAATTGGTAAAGGAATATGACAAAGAAAATAAATTGATACAAGTAGGTAAATTGTTTTTTGAGTATTTATTTGATAAAATTTGTGTCGTTAACCAAGTATGAACTGTAGCCAACCGCAAAATACAATTGATCAGTAAAGCAAGGAAAAGTATCAATAGCGATACTGTTCGCTGTAAATTTCAGACCAGCGATGAACATCTACCGATCCAGCTAACAATGTTGCTCAAAGCATCACAATTAGCGGGAACGCGACTCTAACAACGAGAACCTCTTGTTAAATTTACACGCTTCGCCATTTAGAGGAATGAAATTGATTGGTAGCTCCTTTGAATTCCTTGTTATTTAAAATTGTTTGCTCGCATTTGTTATGTAATGGTTCTTTTTACCGCCGCTCTAGAAATGCTAAATGCGACGTGAACGCAAATGCAGAAAGCTTTACAAATTTCCACACTGAAATTTGCGAGAGGAATGACTGTATACTGTAAATTCATATTGTGAAAGGACAGTTCTTTTGAATTATTTTCGTGCAACAAGTGTGAGTGAGTACATAATTATTGCGTAATGGTTCCTTCAATTTGCTTCGCTAAGCTTTTTGTTTTATTATAATTATTTTTAGAATTTTCCTTTTAAAATAAAGGAACTTAGGGACAAGGTGCTATGGTTAATTGGAAAAAAAAAGAGAAAACTGACATGAATGAAGACATTAACGTATCGTCACGTAAAAGTGAAGCAGAATTTATTAAAACTTAACTCGATACTACTGCACTGCATATTGATTTCATGAGTTTCCCTACATTTTTCGTTACGTTTCATTGAATTTTGTCGAATAGCAGGCTATAGGAATTTAGGTGCATTTAAATATTGAAATATTCGCTCTACATGAATAGCTGCGGCAGGTTGACAAGCAAACACACTAAAAGGCTGCAAATAGAAGAAGATCGATGTAGCCCACTGAGTAGACGGCAAAGCGCAATATTTTTCCAGCGTCCGGCTTATTTGCTTACGGGTGGCTTTTGACTTTGGCAATAGCTCAAGTATCGCTGACCACTCGAAACGGTTCATTTGCAATTCAATTATATGGAAATAAAGCTAAACAAGGATTGATGAAACGAAATGAATTAGTTCCATTGCCCAATACGACTAATATACCTATACCTAATAGTTGAACGTAAAGCGGAATAAAAATGCCAATTTCTTTAAAGTTTCATTAATAAATACTTACTAACTTATCATAATTTTTTTTTCATTGTAAACTTAACCTGCAAGAAATATTTATTCAAGTCATAGGCAACTCAGAGATCACAAATTTGGTCACCCGTATCATATTATACTATGGTTATATTTCACTAAAAAAAGCACGCTTACTTATTAGTAAGTAATTTATTATTTCTTAAAGTAACGGAGGACGTCATTTACTAAATGTAGGTATAAGGAACGAGGTGCGCCGCGACGGTAAGTTGAGAAGCATTTCCTCTGCGTCAAATTACGGATGATTGATTTGCACGAACGCGTTATAGTTTTGATAAGCTATTTTACAAAATATACCATTTCAGTTGACGGTAATTATAGCCTTGAAAAGTAACCTCATTAATAATAATAATATTTTTTTATAGTATTAATACTTAGTAAAATAATTAAAAGTCTGCGTCATGCCGCCCCGCACTGATTTATGAGATGCGCGTTCAGACAGACAGACAATAGACGTGAAAAGTGACTGAACTTAATTTTTAATCAAAATCAAAAATGGGAGGTTTTTAATTAATTGAAATCGTTTTTTGTATGCATTCACTGAAAATAAATAGTAAATGTGAACCTATTTCGATTACTATATTTATAGCTAGGTTATTATTTAAACCATACCCATTAACAAAGTAAAAACGTAAATTACTTATTTGCACCGTATGTTAATTAAAATGAAATACAGTTCTCATTGTGTTACTAAGCTGTGCATGTTTACTATACTTTGTACTCGCTCATGTAGCGCTCAGCAAACAGAGTTTTAGTGAAAAGGTCACCGAAGTCAGTGTTTGCCGTTGAAACTGTTTGAGTTGCCAGTATCTACGTCGAATTTGGAATCTCTTTTCAACTAGACTAGCTTACTCTTCTTTAATAGCATAATTAATTTTTGACACGTACCTACGTGATAATAAAAAACTAGAGTTGACGTAGACTGAAATTCAACCAGTCATGTTCATGTAAAAGCAGCAGGTTTACAATGTATTTTATTGTGTAACTCCTAGCGAACGTTTAGAAAGTAATAATTTATTTGTAGCTCTTCAAATGGAAATTTTAAGCAAAAAATCGCTTTAAACTCTATTTCAGCGCTGCAAGATACATGAGCTGAATAAATATTTGGTTAAATGCAGGTGGCTAACCGTATTTGCATATTTGCTTAGTTAAACGAAGTCGTAATTGTGGCCATTACACTCATTTCTGCGTACATTAGTAAGAATAAAATATTCATCTCCATACTCTCTATATTAAATAATGATAGATATAGAAATAATAGATTTAGAAAGACTAGTAATTAAACTTTATTAAAACGCATAAGAAAAACGAAAAGGTCTGTATTGTCAAGGCCAAACAACTCTTTAATTACTAGTCGAAAGATGTAATTATTATTTAGTTTTTAAAACATAATAGTCAGATATCCGATATCTATAATATATAAAATTCTCGTGTCACGGTGTGCGTGATTGAATTCCTCCGAAACGGCTCGACCGATTCTCATGAAATTTTGTGTGCATATTTGGTCAGCCTGAGAATCGTCCACCCCTTAGTTTCTTATGTTATATGCGGTATGAAGTTCACCGGGTCAGCTAGTAATCTTATAATTCAGATGCAATTATAAAAGTACGCGAATTTAAGAAGAAAAGACACAGTGTTAGGTAATCATCGAAAATTTGTTTAGTCTATGTCATGTTGGTAATTCTTTACTATATGTGCAGAGTTTTTACTTACAATTTTTACTAATACCGTATTGGATCGATCAGATCAGATGACTAGTCATAAAAAAAATTATCGAACCACGTTCCAGAATCATTGGAAAATAGTGATTGAGTTGGCTCGCGCTCCAAGACGGCAAAGAGCCGTGCTTAAAATGGGCGGTCTTGACTAGAGCTCAAAATTATTCACACAGACATCAATCTCGGGAGCGAAAAATTCATCTGAGAATTTGTAAATCGAAATTATATTACATAGAATAATTGACGAGGCCAAATCTGGAATAGAACGCGTTCCGAATACTAAGGACGCTGGAATTTTTGCTCGCTATCGCGTGTCTAGTTGCGAGACTCGGAACCAACCGCATGCAAGTAATACCGCGGTTTATTTGTCGGCTGGCGTTATTGGAAACGTCGTGGTTTTATCGCGCCATCTCGGAATTTGCGTCCGGAATTCATTCCCTGCTATATTGAACCGCTTGCCAAGTAAAATCTTTGGAAGAACTATCGAGTGAGTGAATAGTTATTTCAGTGCGGAAACTATCTTACTATCAGCAATTTATATGCATGCAGGCGAGTCTTCGGAAGATTGCGGTATCATTGGGACTTGCCTTGGCAGTGCTCGAGCCTTCCGGTGATTATTCATTGATAGCTCCACCAATCAACTAGTTCAGGGCGTCAAATAACTTTGAATTATATTTTAACGTTAATAGTGGTGATACTCAGTGGTTGAGAATTAGGACTCTTAATCGAGAAGACCGGGTTAAAACTCCAGTGACACGCACCAAGTAATTTTAGAGTGACGCGCGTTATTATGCAATTAAATGTCATTATCTGTAATGGGAAGCGCGCATAGCCCCGCTGAAGCGCGCATAGCCCCGCTGGTAGTGTGAATCGCAAGCGATTACATTGTTAAGCAACGTCGGGCGCGGCCGGTACTCGGATGGGTGACCGCTAGTGGCAAATTTCATGCGCGCTTCCGT
>DWAV01002505.1:0-11072 GCA_018231305.1 Noctuana lactifera | reverse complement strand
CCCCGCCGGGGATCGAACCCGGGACCCTTCGAATGGTGGACTGGCGTGGTAACCACTACACCACGCGGGTCGTCAAAATGCAGACATACATAGTTTTGCTGGTACAATTTTCTATTTTCGTATATTTAAATGTTGTAAATATCGTTAATTCTTGACTTTGCGGGCGTCAGCGCTATCTCCTTCACTGCGTCACTATGAGATGTTACTTTAATATTTTATTGTTTTTCTGTCTTTAAAATAATTAGTTTATGGATGCACACTATTTAAATATTAAAGTACAAATTTAATATTAAATATTATTATTTAATGTGTTACTACCCTTAAATGGGACTTGTAAACATTGTAGAGAATGTAAATGACGAAATAAATAATTTAAAAATAGTTTTATGTTACAAAGAAATCTATATACAATATATTTAACTACACTGTTTCATACTGCTTTTTTATTGATTTTTTTAAACTCAGACACTATAATATTTAATATCGATTTACAAACATTATAATGGACTTAAGACAAAAGATATATTTATGAGTTTATGGCTGTACGCTCATATTTTTAGTAAACAAAGAAAGATATTTTATAAGCAAAATTATTGTTATACTATTTAAAAATGTAATTTTCAGATTGTTAATCTGTGTAGCAGGCTGAATATAACATTGTTACATTAATATGACCAGTATACAAATTACCAATACAAGAAACAAAATCGAATATGGCGGCTTTAATTGTATTACAATTCAAAATGAAGTTATGTTACACCAGCAATTAAATTAAATTATAAAATTAGCTTTAGAGTCCCTATTCCACCCAGTACTTAGTCAATTCAGTTCCCAGTGCCCAGTCAATTCAATTATTTCATTTTAGCTACACCAAAACTACCAAACAATAAAAAAATTACATTTGGTTTGGTATCAGTAGGTACCAGTATATAAAAAAAAAACTCACTTGGATGTAATAAGTAGAAAGTGGATAATAAATTAAGCAGAGGATTTTAGAACCAAATAAATAGATTAAAGACTCATTCGTATCTAGTACAAGAAAACTGTCAGTTTTGGTGGCTTAAAAAATATAGACCAAGTAATATAAAATAAAATAACACCTGTATACGTTACTTGTGGATAAATTACCTTTATGATGGTGAAAAAAATATTAAATTCGGTTCAGTAGTTTCATAGTTCATCCAACACAAACCAATTAATTCTTTTAATTTATCTCAATCTTTTTTATATACTTGTTTTTATTTTTTTGTATCTCTATAGTTCTCTTTTTTATCTCCATAATGCCATCGTGCTTTACTTCTAAATGCGTAACGCATTATTCAAATATTTAGTGTGTTATTAGTGAATTTGCGACAACAATGCGGTTTTAATGCACAAATTATCTCAAATTTTTCAAATATGTATTACCATCATACTAAATTACGAAAAGCACGAAAACAATAATTGAATACAACAAAAATACTACATAACAGTTAAACCATCATAACAGTGAATAAGAAAATATGATATGAAATGTCCCATATTACCTGACATCTATTGACTTGACCATATAAGAAGTAAGATTAGCCCAAAACATGTACACCATAGCCGGCACATAGAGAAAATACACCGAGGCTGTCTTAAGTTAAGTTTAGACAGGGTAACTAACATGCGTCGGTACTGACTATACTGTTAGATATCAGTTGTCGTTATTTCTCACGGTGTTACGGAAGTCAGTGGGGAAATATAATTTCATTTAAGCCATTGAAATATTAGTTGAAAATTGTCATGACGTCATCCTACCACACAGCGCCAACCACTGACCAAGTACTGAGTCGGTCGTTAAGACAAGATCAATATATTCGGTTAGGAATTTTAGGAATTCGATTAGAAATTTCAATTTCATTTCATCAGCTCTGTACTGACTCCAAATCTCTATGCACAAGGTCAGTGATGTCAGCACTGGAATAAGGAGTTAGTTACTTACCCTGTGTAAATCACGCTTAATACTATTTCTTCCGAATTGACAACACGCCCTCCCTTCGATTTGGGGCTTCATTTGAAGGCGACAGGGCATATTTTGTTACGCTTCGTCCTCCATATCTGGTCCGTCTGGAGGCGTGTTTTAACATGCCATGGTCTCGTTAAAAACTAAATGGTCGCCTGAAGTGTATTATATCAAACTGATGTTGTCTAGTTATCGGGCGGGTTATCGAAGTAGTCGATCTTAGGCGCGGCTGGTTGTTGTTGTTGCGGTGGCTGCTGTTGTTGTAGTTGTTTTTGTTGTTGCTGTGGTTGTTGCTGAGGTGCAGTACGAGCGCTGCGTGCCGCCCATGCGTTCGTGGACGTCAGTGTGGCCCAACCTCCAGTCGATCTAAGAAATGTAATGTTTTATTTAAACTGTGGTCCATCTCTTATAACCCTATATTTTCACTTCCATACCACGAACCCTCATTATTTTATATGGCAGAACAACAAAAACAGACGTCGTCGCTGTGGTTGTCCGAATTTTTTTTATCAAGCTCGCAAATATCTGGCATAGCTGTAGAAACAAATACAGTGACTTGCGTCTCCACCGTCTGATATGTCGCCTTATGTCGTCATCTATGAGATCAACTATGGAAATAAATAAACAATATAAATAGTTCTGACATTGACAGGTTACATACTTGGGTGCGGCGGCGGTGGCAGCGGGCGAGGAGGCGCCAGCGACGGCGGCGGCGGGCGCGCGCAGCACGGGCCCCGGCACGCGCCGCTTGCCCGCCTCGCGCGCCAGCACCTCCAGCACGCTCATCGCTGGGAGCCACGACTGGAAGCATATACATTTATTAGGACTTTAGAATCGGACCCTAAAAATAAAAAATACAGTAGATTGGACCAAGAAATCACGTTGTTCCATACAAACTTTGCCCCAGTCTTTCACCCCCTTAGGAGTAGAATTGCGGAAAATCCTTCCGCATCGGAAGCCGAAGTCATACAACGAACACATTCTCAATTTACAGGTCTGTACCATCAGTGGTTTAGGCTGTGCGTTGATCCGTCGGTCGGTCAGTCATTCAGAACAAATCATTTTATATGTATAAACATAAAGTGTTACCTTCTCCCTATCAGCCGTCGCCACAACGTTCCTATTGGGCTCCGCGTCATAAGCCACGCTCTCACAGCCGAAGTGCTCGCACATCTCGTGTATGAACTGCCTCTTCTGTCTGTTCATCGAAGGGAACGAGTGCGAACGCGTCTTCTGCTTCGACTGGAATCATAATAATGTACCGATTAGATAAAATTATTGTTAAAGTTTCAACAAAATTTCATTGTTTAGTCTTGAATACGTTAGTAAGATATGTTTTTTATCCCCATACAAAATACGTAATAACTGTATGTAATTTTTTTTTGGTTTTTTTATGTACGTTCTCTGATATATCCGTCGTTTATAAACCGATTTTAATGATGCTGCTTTTTTACTTGTTATTATATTTATTGTTAGTGTGCAATAAAGAGTATTGTATAGTATAGTCTATAGACTTGAAGACTCACATTCTTGGCTCGTTGCACCAGCTCGGCGAGGCGCTCGTGCACGTGGTGCGCGAAGGCGGGCTCGCGCGCGGCCGTGGCGCGCACGTGCTCGCTGTAGCGCGGCGCCAGTTTTGCGGACACGTCGGGGTTGCGGATCTGCAGCGCCAGCGCCAGCTGCCGGCTGCGCGCCTCCTGCCGGCACTCGTCGTCGCACTCAAGTCTGTACCATCAGAACAAATGATTGAATGAATAATCTAATAGGCAGATATATTATATAAAATATTATGGAAATTAAAAAATCTTATTCTAGTAGGCAGATTTCCTTATTCTAGGTTGAATTATTAGGTTTTTTTCAGAGCCTTTATTTTTCATCTCCGTTTACCATCAATTGATCAGTTCCGCAGCAAAGAAAATAAAATCAAACTTACGTTTTAAGCATGTTCGCAGGACGTTGTACGTCACTCAAATCAACCGAACCGCCTTCCTGCATCTTTGAAACGGCCAGCGTGCTCATCATTCTAAAAAAAACAATAACTGTCTTAACATTTTCATTAGGGGGAAGGCATACAAGTAAAGAGTTATCCCAACCCAATGTTCTTAGCACAGAACCAGCGAATTTAATTGGACAATGTTATTATAGTATAGTTCGTTACCCAGTTGACTAGCTAATCATCTCCTCTATTTTAGAGTGGAGGTGGAGTTATAAGTGCAGGGCGTTACTTAAAACCAAAAGCAGTGAAAAGTCTCACCGTGCGAGGTCGCGCGCGTTGTCGCAACAGGCGCGCTCGGCCGAGCGGCGGCCGCACGGACACGTAGCGCGCACGCTGCGGCGGCACGGCGCGCTGCTCGGGCACGCCACCCCCGCTCCCCCCGCTCCCGTAGCACCCGCGTGGCACGGCGCGGCGCACGGGTGCCCGCACGACGGACGCTTCTCTGTGCATGGTTGGGTGCATCTGTGGACAAACGTTTTTTATGCAGATGGCTAGTGCACCTACATTCAACAGATAACTGGATGGGGCAAGTCCAGATATTAATGCAGACATTATATTCATACTGACCAAAGATGCAATAAAGCAGTTCCTTTGATTTCAGTGAAGTGCATCTTCAGTAAACAAATAATGCAATATTGCGAGTATAGCGATTTCCCTTGCCTATACTGTTATTGTTATAATTTATACTCACTTGCCAGTATCGCAGGGGCCTTTGTGGCAGACTTTGATGCAGGTGTGCTTACCACAGGGCAAAGGCTTCCCACATGCCAAGCCGCATGAAAATTCCTCTTGTGAACAAGGAATTGTTTTTCGTTCCTGTACAAAAATTATTAAGGAATATAAATTACAATTTATATTGCCACATCGTACGGGGGCTTAGGACACATTACATATTACGGCATTAGGTAAGGCCAAGGAGCCACTTGTTAAGTCTTAAATATTATATTGTAATAAGTAGTATATAGTATATTAATTATAAGAAAGTAAGTTCTGTTTGGAATGATTTGAACTACTTCGTCTTGTGCTGTCATAATGGTATAGCTGCGTATGTTCTGAATTAAGATGAAAAGAATTCTTACTCCCCATATTATTTATTTAAACCTAATTCTTAGGGTGCCTGTCCACCGGAGCAGAGCGAGGCAGCAGAGTGGAAAACGGATAAATATTAACCAATACAACTGCACAAAATCTCCGCTCCTCTTTAATGGACAGGGAGTTGTGCAATCCTATTGGTTCATATTTATCCGGTCCGATGGACAGTCAGCCTTAATACCACCGACCTCATGTCCGCCGTGGCAGACGCGCGTAGTGAGTACGACGCAGGGCGGGCACTCGTCCACGTGGCACGTGTGGTGCGGAGGGTGTCCGCAGGGGCGGGGCCGCGTGCACGGCGCGCTGCATGCGGGCGGCCGCGCGCCGCACCGCACCGGAGGCAGCAACACTGACTCACCGCACTCGCATCGGACCTCTTCGAAGTCTGAACATACAAACAGATTAATTATTATTAAAAGACGGCACACGACGATGGCAGATCGTATTGCCTTCAACCCTTTTTGTCCCACTAGAGAGATCAACCGTCCCACTTGGCACGGTTGGTCTCTCCCCACAACCGGGGTAGGCCTGGAGCATACTCCACCACTTGAGTAACGTAACTTGTCTGTTACTTGAGTAACAAAAGTTTTATGCACAATACGTAATAATAGTTTAAAATAAGTGTTACTGAGTCTGGGGCAGGGCGCGCAGTGTCCGGCGTGGCAGTACTCCTCGCAGCGGTGCTGCTGGCAGCACAGGCTGCGGCCGCATGCCGCGCCGCACTGGTGCTCGCCGCCGCCGCCGCCGCAGCACACCTCGCGGCACCGGTGCCGACCGCAACTCAGCTTCTGTGTACCGTACAATAACATGCAATAATTGACGAATGCCACGGAAAGTGGCCAAGGACGAGGTGTGGCCTGCCCGCCGATCATATAACACATTATGACGTCATCATTTCATGATTTAATTGACAGATTTTATTAAGGGAAATAAAAATAGAGTTTATCAAACAATGTGAATTAAATAAAAATTTTAGACATTTTTTTATTGTTCACTTTTATATATATTATTATAAATAATCTCTTACAGTGAATTGTGAGTAGTGTCAAATACACCATACTCAGGGCAAGGCGATGGACAGTGCAAGGAGAAAACGAATGCCATCTAAAAAGAATGACGAACAGAATACCTTGTTACACTTTCTCTGGCACAAAACATTGTTGCGCATCGTCGGCAAGTCTCCGCACGGCACCTCACGTGTCGAGTGACCGCAGCGACATTGCAAATGAGTCGAATCCGGGCAGACAGGGCATTCGCCTGTGTCAAATACAATACTCAGATTATTCAGAGCTTCAAGTAAATGTAAAATAAATATTCCGTCTTCTTACATCAAGAACTTTCACAAGAAACAGATGTCTGTATTACTGTATTCAGATTAAACAATGTATAAATATAAGTAAGCAGATTATTATAGGTACATTATGATCTGACTTATATTATATGTACCAAATGTCCATATTTAATATATTTGGTGTAGAGGTTACCACGCCAGTCCACCATTCGAAAGGTCCCGGGTTCGATCCCCAGCGGGGCAGAAATTTAAGTGACGAATTTAGATTCCTGTTATCGGTCTGGGTGTTTGTGTATTTGTCTTTGTATGTGTCCATGGCACGACACAGGGAATCCTAGTGTGGGGTTGTGAGTGTGAAGCTTTATTTATTTATTTATCTATAATGTAGACTATAAATATGTATTCATCTATACAAGTTCACACACCTTCATGGCACTTTTCCTTGCAGAAATGTCTCTCTTCTTCTGGTCCACAACGCAGTGGCTTGGCACAGATGTTGTCACACAATGGAATGGGATCAGTACAAGATTTACGCTGGCCTTCTTCTATCCTGTGGATAAGAGTTCAGTATGTTACAGCTTCTTTAAGTTGTCCCAATACACCTGTGGTGTATTGGCAAGCAATTTCATAGTAACTTAACATGATTTACTTAAGACATTTATTACTAACCCATAGATAGATAGATTTTAAATATCCATATTCAACTATAGCTGGTATCACTAACCACATCATCTCATGTTCGCATACAGAGGCACACGGGCATAGCATACGCTCCAGCATTCGGCCGCATTCCGCACCACAGGTTAATTACAAATCACTGATGTGATCTTGTCGCATAGGACGCCAACACGAGACCTCACTTAACACCACAAGGCTGGCTGCAGGGCACTGACCTCATCTTGCCACAGGGGCAGGCGGGCACGGCCTCGGGGCGCAGCGGGCAGGGGCTGCAGGGCGGCGGGTGGCAGGCGCGGCGACAGACGTGCGCGCCGCACGCCAGCACGCGGCCGCACTCCGCACCGCACTCCCACGCGTCGCCAGCGCCGCGCGAACACGCCACCACCCGTGACTTCGACACCGCGCAGTAGCACACTGAAATACAGATGTTTCACGCTAATCGTACATTGCACATGAAGCCTTTAATTTGGTTACGTAAATTAATTTGAAATACAGTATACAAACCATTTAAATTAAATCACATTTTACATCTATCATAACGAAATTCAATTAAGGATCCATACCTTGTGTAACAGTTTCCATGCACTCCTCGCATGGGCCCTCATGGCACTCCTTCTTACATGTGTGCACACCGCAGTCCAGTTTCTTGCGACACTCTCGCCCACAAACTTGGGATAATTTGCTGCTACATAGAACCATACGTGTTTCGGTTCCGCAACCGCAATGTCTGCAAAAAGAAATTAAACAGTAATTATTTTCTAGGATGAAAACTTAATATACAAAGGAGCACCCAAAACACAATGAGGATCAAAGTACATGTCTTGCCCAGATCCCACTAATTACATTCCACCCATATCCCAATAATTACAGTCCCAATAAACTAGACAGTTAGTGAATAGTTAGTCATTAATTTCAAACATTGTGTAGTGTACAAAGACTGCGTAGTGACATAGAATAAACTAATAAAAACACCTTGCTCGTCATTTCTTACAATAAAAAAAATTCAATTACCATAAAAAAAACAAAAACAAATTTGAAGTTCAGAATACAACTTACTTGTTAACAGTGGCCTGGCATGGCGGGCAAGGGCCAGGGTGGCACAGCAGAGTGCACGGATGCGGGCAGGAGCGGGGTCGTTGACACGTCCTCCCGCATGTGTGAGCACCGCTCGAACCCCTCTGGTAATCGGGATTGCGCACAGCGCCGCACATGCAGCGGTACTCCATTGGTATGTCGTTGGACGGGTTCTGGCATGCTGGGCAACGCCATTTGCCCTCTGGGCGACAAGAAATCAGATTTATTTATAACATGAAATTGCATAATATTTTGCAGTGGCCTACAACTGTTCCATTCAGTAATGAGATGGTTTAATGACTATTATCAAAATATAATAACTAGTGCTGGAAGAAATAGAAAAATATCCCACAAACCAAGCAATAAATTGTCACATCTAATTCCTGGCCATGCTTGGAATATATTATTATTACTAACTTTCTTTATCTGTATTTCATTGTTTTGTGGCTAACTAATACTCAACCAGTAACAGGAAAAAAGTGACTCAAATCAGATATAACTTATCAAGGTGTGAAACAAGATAAAATTTGCAATGTTACATCCTGAATTGGTACAACACATTTCATACATACAATATACAAATAATAACAATTTTTGTACAGTATCATTTCAATTCTATATTTTTTTTTAATTCTCACTCCATTTAACTTACCTATCACACTACTCAAGGCCCATTTCCGTATGCACTTGAGGTGCAACACATGATAGCAGTTGGCACACCACCACACTGAGTCAGTCTGCTTCACCCGTTCACAGCACACCAAACATTCCAACGTGCCTTTGTCTAATTGCTCACTGAGTCTCTCACGTTGTGTCATTTCGGTGTTTGCTAGAAATAATATAATAAATATCATAAGCGGTTTCACATGACTGTCTTCTTTGTACTTTGATAATGCCCTTGTTTAAAGAAAACATTAGCATTATCAAAGTATATTTTACCACTGCTATGCACAAATCTATAAATAGTGCATAAGAATAGCCAACTGCAGACTTCTCATGCCTTCACAAAAACATAACAGAGAATTTTTAAGCCTGCAAAATTTTCTCATAAAGTTACCTTTACCAAAGATCAAGCAATAATTTTATCAAGTTATAAACATGGCGTAACTTTTGAAAATTTAGAATGTGGATGCGCGCATTAAACCCAGACCTATTAAATAGCTACCTGGTAACATACCTCCTTGATTGGTCCCATTTTTATTTTTGTTTCTAGCTGGACTCGCCTTTGGCTCTTTACTGATTTTTTCCTCTCTATTATACTGAAGATATGTGTTGGCATATTGCTCATCCTCTACATTGTTGCGCTCAATACCCCTCACTCTCTGACTCCCCGCCCAGCCCCGACGCCCAGAGCTATCACCTCTACCATTTCTAACATCCTGGCTACCTTTAGGCATAGAACTGTTATAGAACATTCTAGCATCAGTCTCTTTGTTTTTATTTTGTTTAGAATTAGACCTAGACTGACCCTCCCCTCTGTAGTTCCCTTCAGAGCTTCTACCCTGCTCCTGATTAGAGTTTGAATCATTGCGATTGTTTGACCTCTGGTAGGTGTTTGTGTCATTATTTCTTTTGCTTCGATCCTGGTAGCGCACATTCGGTTCTGAGGAATCATTGTTTGTTTCATTATAAACAGAGTTATTTCTATTAGTATAGCCATTTGAATCATAATTACGTTTGCCAGGTTCTTGCTGCCTGTAGTATGAATCGTTTTGACTGTTAAAATCGCTATTTTGATTACTATTTTCGAGACAACCATTTGAGCCATTTTTGTATTGACCTCTAAAATTTTTCATCTGTCTATCAAAATTTTCTTCACCGTTAGAATTACCAGTCGGCTGGGAGGTTTGAGGCCTCTCTCTCCAGTTTGTTTCAGAACTAGATACCTTACTTTGACTACTGGAATTGCTTAAATTCACATTTTCAACTACATTTTTACTAGTGGAGGGCTCATTTGGCAGCAATGTACTAGATGAAGTACTGGGTGTATCTATTCCACAGTTTTTAGGCACAAATTCAGTTGCAGTTGGAGTAAGTTTAGAATTGAACACAATTTCATTATATTTATTAGTTTCTGATGCTGCTTCATATGGCTGCTGATGTTGGCCACTCACTTGGTAAACTTGTTCAGCATTTGTTGGTATATTAGTGGTGTTTGACCCATAACTATAATCAATTTGAGCATTTTGTGATGCAATATTTGGATAGCTATACTGATTATTGGAATAATTCTGGTACTGAATATTGTTGTATGAAACAGGAGTTGCTGCTGGCACTGCAGCTGGCATGGCAGTTACGCCAGCTGACTGCATTTGAGTGAGAAATTCATTGAAACTGACATATTGATTACTGGGATTATATTGTCTACTAGGATCAGAAAAATAGGCTTGATTTACATACTGGCTGCTCATATCTCCATTCCACGTACCTTGGTATTGGTTGTTATAAGCGTATGAATTGTTCCACTGAGACATCTTTATGGGAAAGTTTGCAATATTGTGAAATTCAAACAGTTTCAATAAAAAATGAGAAGGTAGTTTTGAATTACGATCTATGTTTGTTTTCTTCGATTTTGTAATAAAATGACCACAGGCCGAAGCCTGGGGTCTCTGTAGTGTTTTAGGCACTCTGAAAAATATCAATGAAAATAGGATATAATCGTACTCAAGACGAAATTCATGATGCCTTTAACATGTGGCACTTTGCAAATTTTAAGGATAATAGACCGACTTACCGTTAGATAGATTTTTAGCCTTCCAGATTATCAACTTAAATAACTTTAAAAAACAAAAAGGAAACGTAAAAAATTTTGCAACTTAAAATTAAAATCTTTTTACGATATGACAAGATGAATCGGAAATTGTATGAACGGGGAGGAAGGAGGGGAAGTCAACGTTGACAGTCAGTGGGTAGTGTAGTGAGTGACTAGTGTAGTGTACCGTAGTGAAGTATGT
>DWAV01002504.1:0-11073 GCA_018231305.1 Noctuana lactifera | reverse complement strand
CACAATAGGGCACTGGCGATTCTTTATTTAACGAAACGACAATAACAATTAATTAATCTGTATGAAATTTATCGACGCCTTGTCAGTGTCGGGCTAATTTTTCTTTGCATAATAAAATTTCAACCAAAATCATAGATATACTTTTAAACATTCTTATAAAGTCAAATAAATTATTTACGCTATAAGCATAATTATTATTATGTTTACAAAATGATACAATGGCAACATTGATAAACACATTGTTACTACTCTGTGCGTTGACAATTCCTTAATGTATTTGAAGGTATTTTGAAATAGTTTTGACAAATGAACGGCACACAGCGGTGGGTTGCGTGTTTGCTAAATTCGAAATTGCATGAAAAACGTTTAAACAAAGACCAAAATAATCTTTGTTCAGTTGTTAGTTTATTACATTAGTATTAAACTATTCAGTGGTACAGTGATTTGTGTTTTCATCGTGACAAAACCTCGTTCAAAGGTGCAGTGACAAGGTATGTTTATTTTAACTTAGAATATAATGTTTTTCTGCGTATATAACTTTCATATTAATATTACATTACGAACCGTTTTATTTACGCAGCCCAGTAAAACTCGTTAGGTTTTGTAGTAGGTAATTAAATGTAAGTACATATTGTAATATGTCGATGTCGATAATAATTCGACCAAAAATTGCTAATAAAGAACAGTTCAGTTTAATAATAGCTACCTATTATTAAGTAGTTTATATAAAATACAATTTACCATTAAGACATTAGTAACAATATTACTTCTTTTACTAATTTAAAAAAAGAGTAAGTTTTTACCTTTTTTTATGTCTGTTCAAATTGTTTTAAGCATGTTCTTATTATATCTCCGTCGTTTGTGAACCGATTTTGATGATTCATTCTTCACATAAAAGAGCCTTTTGTAATCCTATTATCGCTATTATAATAAAACCTATACGTTATATAGACTTAAAAATACTCTGACTAAATAAATAAATACATTTATAAAAGTTTGTAAAAGTTAAAATTATTTCTTACTTTGCTGTTCTTAATTTTTTATCATAAAATAATTTTATAACTTTTATTTATATACCGTTAATACGCCAAACCAACAGGACAGGGGCTTCTTTTACCAACTTGTAAGTAAATAGTACATATACAATAAAACAAAGCAATAAACATAGGGCACCATCGTAAAACACACACCGGTTTCCGTTTACTAAACTCCCACTCCCCCACGCAAAAAAAAATTGATTGTAACCAGCACCAACTCTCGTAGCATTATTGATTGTAACCAGCGTTCGTAGCAAAATTGATTGTAAACAGCACTCGTAGCAAAACACAAAACTCGTAGCAAAGGTACAGGTTAACTGAACGCAAAGAAAAAATACTTTCAAATTGCTATTACCCTAAAAGGCACATTTTTCCGCAACTTTATGAAAACGTTTCGGTAGATTTATGAATAAAACCTTTCAGGGTTGCGGGGCCGCAGCGTAATTTAAGGCGTATAAGGAGAAGCGTCCTACGAAATTAGACCGTTATCATTCCAGCGCTGTCGCCGCACAGATCACCAGTTATGTGCGCCAATACACCGAACGAACAGAATAAATTTGCTTTATAACAGACAGTTGACCTTCATATCCAATATTGTTGCTCTTACTCAAAGAAATATACGAATATTCCTCGCGTCCGCCTTCGTATGTGAACCTTTTCCTGCGTACACTTTTTTTAACTTATTTATTTCGCTCAGTGAATTGAAGAGGATTATTAGAGGCTGTAGATACAGTTTACCGCATAGTTACATGAAAGACAATAAATTCTGTTGCGGTTAGAATAATGTTTCCATTTACTGAAATGATATAATACCATTACTGAATATGCATATTTAATATAAAAACATGCGCACTTACGCGTTATAAATCTTCTCACTTCTATTCGAAACGTTTGCAAAAGAAATCTAGTTTAAAAAATAACATCCCAAACTGAGTGACGGATTAATCCATCCTTATTGAATAGACAAACATTGACAGTACTAATTGGCTACGCTATCGTCGAGATTTGCCTAATGAGGAAGGATTCCGCCTAGCTCAGGGACATTATGCAAACTTGTGTTTGACTTCTGCATTAGCTTCTCGCTTTCTTAATCGCAAATACAACAGTTGAAGATATGATACTCCCATTACTCGGATTGGGTCGCTTGACTAATAGGAGACAATTGAATATTTTAGAAGCCACTTTGCGGTAATGTTTCACTGAGGGTCGTCGGAATCCTCTGCCGGTTGTTTGCTAGATGTTTTGACTCAGTATTCAGTGTTTTGATATCATAACAATATTATAATCAAACTAATATTAGTGTCTGTAGCGTATAATAATATTTATTTGTAGGAGCACCAACATGACACAGAATAAAAAACATAATGAAGCTTTTTAACTGCTCTTAGGTAATCACAATTTCTTTATTATAATATACAAAATAAAGTTATCACGCAAACCTATGTGACGTTTTTTTACCACAATAAAAAACTGTTAAATTGAAAATCCAAATGTAAAATAAAAATAGGAAGCAACACGTAAATACTTTTACAGGATTAATTTTATTTTTGAACTCGCAAACTATCGAAACAGCAAAGTTTGAAGCTACAACTTTGTAAGAATTTAAATTCATTTTTCCACTATCTGCAAAGTTTCCTCTTGGAAAATATTTTCTTGTTGTCCCGGAGAAATATATGTGTTTGACACGGTGCCGTAAAACGTACTGGTTTTACGTTCACCCTAGTAAAACTTGATTGGATTACTATGTTACATTATTACTAGTAATAAGATGAAGGTCCTTTCTGCAAATATCTAATTAGAGCTATTGATCAGTAAAAGTTCAAACTACTTACGATGAAAAATATACAAAGTCCATTTTTGTTATAAGGTATATAATATAATACAATGTAAAATGAGTGCTAAATAAATTGTTCTCATATTTGAGCGGAGACCCGGGTCCAGCATGGAAACTGTGATGGGTTGATGATTATGATGATGACTTAATTGTAACCTATAGGTTAAA
The DNA here is from genome assembly GCA_018231305.1 of Noctuana lactifera. Taxonomy (NCBI): domain Eukaryota; kingdom Metazoa; phylum Arthropoda; class Insecta; order Lepidoptera; family Hesperiidae; genus Noctuana; species Noctuana lactifera. The sequence goes on along the minus strand of DWAV01002504.1, from coordinate 8,034 downwards.
AAGTATCTCATAGTGACACCACGGGTTTTGTCTACCTATGCTTGACGGTGACCTCATACGATCAGGTATCCTAGGTATGCTAGATAGAGATTATAATTTTTTTAATAAGATTCTAAAACTGTCTAACTCAAACTTTACTTCGAACTTTTCAATAATGGCCCGTCTGCGTACCACGCACAGGAATAATAAATTAATGAATAATTTTTCATAATACTATATAAAAGGTCACGAAATATCTAAACGAGGTGAAGTATTTTTAAGCCTGTGACCTGCTTCACCTTTTGGCAGTCGCAACTAGCAGCGTGCTCAACGAGGTGTCTCAGAATCCAATTGGACAATTAAACGCTCGCTTGCTAGTTCGTTAAAACTTATTAATGAACGCTAGAATAGCATGAGTGTAAGTTTGAAGTGCCTTTTAAAAAAATACAATGATTTCGTCGATTTTCGTAGTTGGAGAGGATGTAAATGGATGCATTGTTTCTAATGAGGACTAAAATGTGTCTCCGGCATCCTCACCTCCCCAACAGAAACACAACAATATGACTTGAGGTTTTTTTTACGATGACCTATGACAGTGGCTGTAATAACTGTAAAGTTTTACCTCTAGCAATAGCATCTTTTCACATTAGAAAAAACAACCTTAATCAGTTTTCAAAGACGCTTGAGTGTTTCTTTAAGCTTTAGTGGATATATTTTTAAAAGTTACCCAAAAACTTGGTAAGCTTTGCGCCAGCAAGTCACATATTGCAGCAAGACCGTTACTCACTAGTTTGGAGGCTAATGAATTCCCAAGGCGCTCGGCTACGTTAAAAATAGTACAAAACTCGATTTCCACTAAGTTTACAGAGTTTAACCGAAGTAGTTTCCGTTACTGAACATTAATCTAGTTATTGGTAAGTACGTTCAGTTTTAAAACTTGTAGTTATAAGTTTGAAAATGTCAGTGTTTCCCTTTAAATTTATTTGGCTTGATTACTAGTACCCAAACTGTAGTTTATCTACTTAGTCTCAAGTTTAAGTTATATTTTCTTTGTACAATATAGTGTCGCATTATCTTAAATGAGTTGATTGAGTTGGTGAGATTCTCACCAGTCGGATAACTCACTCTTCTCACCGTGAGAAGTACAATGCAGTTCAGTCACAGTTTCAGTAAGCATTAAGGTCTCAGTTCTGTTGTGGTCCGCTGACGGGCCCAACAGTCACGTTCACGTTTCGCCTTATCTTAATTTCCAAAAACACTCACACATAGCTGAATCAATATGACAAGCGCTCCTTTACTTTAGGAATCTGTTACACAAGTAACTAGAAACGAGTAACTATTGTTAAAGTAGGCTCTAAAGGCCGTTTTGAGCCATTAAATACTGACTAAAAATGTAGATAAATTAGACGTCAAATATTTTAGGTCAGTTATGCACCGTAATTATAACCACATAGCATTTGAAGATGAATGTGTATTTACTTAATAACGAAGAATTCAATTCACGTAGATTGTTGTAGCTTAGAAAATTTTCAAACCATACCAATTTAGGAGGTATAGTATAAACCTAATTTTACATCACATTTCATAATTATAACTTCTGAAATATATTTCTTGTTTTATACATAGCGAATCAAAAATCTTTTAGCAATGTAATCAACGTGAACTTCTATTTAATATTTTCAAAATGTCGCTGTCAACAACTTTAGTAGTAAAAATCGATTATCGCCATACATTATTGGTCAAAAATGTTTTACACTAAAGAATCGAGTGCCATTAAAGCCAACTAACGCCGATAAAGGGGATCTCGAAGCTTATTTATTTTTATGATGTAGTAAATAACTATAAAGCCGTTATATACTCGTACTAGTACTCGTATCGTGAGCTAACTAGTCATTTCAGTTTCCTGTAGCCTTTACAACTTCACTTTAGCTTGATTCATGTATGAATTGCGCAATTTGCGCATATCCTCACTGGTAGTGTTGTAGGTATTCGTAGTTTGCAAGCGATTTCAAAAATTAAGCAACCTTGGGTCAGTACTCCGATGACTGACCGCTAGTGGCATATTTTCATGCGCGTTTCCGTGATTCGGAGTTCTGTCTCGGTTTTTGTTTACAGATATTATTATATTTATTTTAACTTTAAATTACATATTTAGGACTGAAGAAGCATCATGCAGATTTAAAACCAATTTAATATTATTAAATCTTTCGTCTGTCTAATCAATGAAAATTAGCAGTGAAACGTTAATCTAAATTCCTTACCATCGGGAGACCGAACTGTCCCACTTTGTTACGCATAATTAAACAATATAAATTGTCTCATGGCACTGCTAGTCTTAAGAGATGGCGCCTATCTTCTTCTCCTAAATCGAATGAACACAAAATTAGCATTTTATCTGAAGTTATTAGTAGCCCCGTGAATACCATCGCCGCCCCCTCCCATAACCGACTCCCTGCGCTCCCCCTGTCCAGAGTGAGTTTCCAGGATCGCTGATTGAATCGCTCCGATTATGACGTTAATCTGTTCAATGCAAATTGGACGAGTAGTCATTTACATCCCTTTATCGGAATTCGGCGACAAAATATTCAAATATTTATCGTTTACTAGCTGAATAGACACTCTAAGTGACTCCAACTTCTTAAGTTGATAAGTCGAACAATGCCAAGCGGTTGTATTTGTTTAAACTTTAAGTTGACGGCATTCTTGGTTAATGACTTTGAGTACCCATATAAATAAATGCTTTAAGGTTAATGATATTGAATTATTTTCTTAGCTGTTTGTGAATTTCTTTAACATATATTTAATATTTCACCTACAACTATAATAACATAATGGTTGAAGATAATTTTCTTATTTTGTTTTTTAAATATGACGATGTGCTCACCACCAGTATGCCTTCAAAGGGTCCTGACCTTAATACTGCATTCTGTAGGCCAGCCATTTAAGTAATGAATTTAGATCTTTATACCCGTCAAGGTTTCAAATAACAGTCTTTGTGTACGTCCATAGTACCCACAACATTGTAATCTTATTATTTATCGGCATTATTATTATTTATAATACGTGTATCATCATTAAGAAGCCGTCACAGTCCCACTGCTGGGCACGAATCTCCTCTCAGTTATGAGAAGCGTATTTGGCTATAGTCCACCACGCTGGTTAAAGGGAGTTGGTGAACTTAACATACTTTCTGAAAACTTTATTTAGTACTCTCAGGCATGCAGGTTTTATCACTATTAGAGCTAATGATATTTGATTGCTTAAAACTCACATAACTTACACAAAACCATTATGGCATTTGAAATCGGTCCTCTCGAATAAGAGACCTAACTCTGAACCATTGCGCTACCACCGCTCTTACGAGTATAGAAGTTGATAAACTTTATTCAAACTAAGTAACAACATGAAGCGAACCATTTTCAATGAACCCTCAATGTCGGTCGTTTATAAGTTATGAAGGCTGATTAATTAGCTGTAGATATTGAACATCAAGTTGATTGGACGCTTTATAAGAAAACCTCCAATCCTTGCATCTGAACGGAACGCTGGGGGGTGGGAAACGGTGTTGAAAATGTACCCTCAAATCTCTGAAGTGAATGCTCTCTCATTCTATCGGCACGATTTAAAGTAACAAATCGCTGATGTCTGAAGTGGGTACACAAGTTAATGAGCGGATATTTGAGAACGTCTGAAAAGATTAAATGCTAGCACTTTCTCAAACAGCCAGGTACTATGAGGAGCAATGATCTATAACAACTCGATCGCTGAGTGTTATATTTCAGTGGATGAATTATTGGGATTGTTCTTGAGTTTTTCATTCGCGAAATTTCTAGAAAGAAGCCAGGTTCATTGTTTAATAATTTTTTTTGACATTAATATAACTCCTCGTCATTTTATGCAAAAATATTTTTTGTGTTTCACTCTCAAAGCATGCATACATGCCATGACCTTGACGATGAACTTGACAAACCCTAGTTCTAATTTTGATTATTTCCTTTTATCAGTTACGATGTATACAAACGCGTTTTGTTCCTATATAACCACTTCTAAAATATCAACATAATACTAAATTAAATATAGACCAGCGCTTACTATCTTGAATAAAAAGTAGATCGAAGTGACTCCCGTGCGCTGGGAGTGAGGCTAAGTGAGTAAAAAAGTAAAAGTCCAAAGTCAATGTTTGCTGTCGTGATTTCTGCTTCCCTCGGCCGCTCGTGACGCGCTATCCCCACCACCCTCCAACATGCATATACTGCATACTGCCTTTCTATTACCAATCTAGTATATTGGAATTCACAAAGAGACTTTGCATTCTGTACGTAATTTTCTTAAGCCGTAGAAATGTACATTACATTGCAGAAAGGTATGGATTTAATAATTTGGTATCTTTATGTTCGGATGTACATAATATATTATATTATATGTTGAGCTTTCCCCTGTTCCCTGGTTCTTCGTATCTCGAACGTAATTATTTAAGTATATATATTATGATTATGTTTAGGTATAGCAGTACACTATGATGGTCGTTTGCATGATTATCTTCTGAAGTACAATTGAAATAAAGTACCTACAATTTGTAATAAAGTACAATTGGAAATGAAGTACAATTTTATGATAAGGATGCTCGTTTAAACTTAGTTTTGCATTTTTTGTATTTTGTAACACCTTCATAATGAACCCTTGTTCTCAATTAATATATTCATTGATAGATTCATGTATTAAACGTCTTGTTTAATCTACGTCGCAATGGAATTCTCCTAGACGTCCATTCCAAAACTGCATGTATGCAAGTATGCATCAAGACTAACAAATCATTTAACAACGTCGGCGTTTGGAAAATCGCGGTAGTTTGATTCAAACTAATTTGAGTTAAAACAGCGAGCAAACTCGTAATTAGCATGCAAATTGATCGTCCGGATATTGACCGCAATTATAAAATAGCGCTTTCCAAACATGGCTTCACTGATTGTATGAATCCGTAATTTTCTATCATATACAGATGTTTAAAAATCGATATTTATTTATTTATCTCTTATGTGTTAGTTACCATTCTCTAGTTTCCTATTAAACTTCGGTGGTTTGATTTCAGTTGGTGATTTCAATATTCAAGTAAAGTTTTCTGAGATAGAATCATTGATAGAAAATAGCGCGTGAGTTATGGATTAAGTTACCTACTACTTATTCTTCGGGTAAGGTAAAGGAAAAGTTCCTAAGGAAACCTGCATGGCTGAGTCCGTTATAGATTGTTTCGACTCACCTGTATTTCACGTGCAAATAGACGATCGATTTATTGTTATCTTAATGGTAATTAATGAATTAAGTCTTTACATTTATTTATTTGTTTAAAAGATAAACCAACAGCGTTTCTAACAAAATAGCTATAGGTAAGCATTTTAAATTAAAAACGAACATGAAAATAGGTTAACTGTCAATAATGCCAAATCTCAGACTCCTCCATACGCCATAAGATGCTTAGAAAGCAACCCAAAAATTTTCTCTTCACGTTATTACGAGTATTTATTTGCGGCAATTTTGAAAAACTTTCGCTTATTTGTCGTTCCCCATAAACCACCTAGCCTAGATGGTTTATGTTGTTCCCCCTCGGTCCAACGGGAATTAGGGATAACAAAAACAAATGACTATAATATAATCTCTCACTATACTTAAGCTGTACCTACTAACAGAACATAGTATAAAAAATTACATAACATTAACTTCTCGCACAATTAGGTATTCTTTTAAAAATTTAAAATAAAATAATCAACCAAACTTTAGGCTTTTATAGGGGTTTATTAAAATACGAAATAAGAATTACAAAAGATGATAAAACGGATTAAAAATATGGTACAATCGTATAAAACGCTAAGGTTTAACATCATTAATTTAAACCACATAAGCAACGTAATGAGTTTATCCGATTATTTGATTTCATTAACTTTATTACTCTTAACAGCAGTTTATTAGTCATTAAATTTTATCAACATTTTCACACGGGATTCTGTATTCCTGTGAACTGAGATAAGAGGTATTTAAAAACCACTTACAATAATTAATGCTGGCATCTTTTTTCGTACTACTGCTACTTTAATCATAATAATTATTGAAGTACGTTAAACGATGCTTAAATGAAAGGAAACTTTACTTTTAAATTTCTTTTCATCTTCATTTTTAACAATTCAATTTTCGGATATGTGTTGCACTAACCTTGATCATATTCATCATGATGACTGGCTGAATGGGGGTGAACTCAGTAGTACCTACTTAGTTACAAAAAATAATGCTGGAAATGTAATAGAAAATGAAATAAAAGAATAAGTGTGTTGTGTACTTATTTTAGACAAATAAGACGTTATACTTCTTAATAGTACAAAATTAATAAATTGACAATATTTTCTTGGACAATCCACTAACTTTTATATTTAACTATTAGCAAGTAAAAGTATGTAGGTACCAACGTTCATGGCTGGCATAAAATAAAACGAACCTGAATTCTTCGAACAAAACTCTTATAATGGAGGCCTTTAAACAAAAAATATAACGTTCGTTTAAAACAAAATTGTTCTTTAACAAAGGTAATTCAACAAGTAAGTATTACGAGTGTAAACGTGTACGGGGCCTGCACGCGATTCGCAAATAAACCTAGGAAGATAGCAAACAGGGAACATTCGCTATATGCGATAAAAGACTGCGCCATTTCAAATGGAAATAACGAATGGATGTCTGATTTTTTCTGTTGCGGCATCGCCAACGTGGTTTACGTCAAATTTAATACTTCGTTCACTTCCCAAGTGGTTTTTTTATTAGGTTCGATTGTTTTCAGCTTCAGCCGAATCGCGTTGAGAAACACAAGTCATTTTTCTACGTGATTGAACTTCAAATAGGGCGTGATTTTTGCTTGTAAACAGAAATGTACAACAATACATCAGATTTATACCTAGCACTAGTTATATCTGCAAGTTTGTCATCGTTTAGATGCAGAATATCGAGAAATTTCTTCAGTTTTCCGTTCTGGGCAAATACGAGTTGTACTATCGACCAACTAAGTTCTAAATATAAATATTGAGATCGGAAAAATATTTAATACATAGCCACAGACTATAAAGTTATAATACAAAAAAGTCGCGACGTACGACAGCGTCGTTAGTTTGTGTGGAAACATTTTCTTATCTCGCCGTACCACGACATTAAGGACACCTATAACCGCATTCGGGGTAGTGGCATTCGATAACAAAGGAAAAACACCGAACGAGGAGCAAGATGTTCTAAAAATACTTTCGCAATCTACCTACCTGTTCACCTGGGCTAGCCATTCCGGCCTCCCATAAAGAAGAGTAGACGGGAAGCGCCGGGAAGGGTTTATCGTTCCTGAGGGAGCGACCGCCAACCCGACACTTTATCATTGCCGCCTCTATCTCTCTATGTACTCCTAGTCCTTTGTACTCAAAGCATTAAGATCCCAAAACAAGTTAATTTGCGACGTCTGATAGTTCGATGCCCTTCGTAGCGAACGAACTTCAATCAAGTAAGTTCACTTAGTTAGGTATCGATCGCCTGTGTTTGTTGTGTTTTAGAACACTTTGTTAACTACATATTTTATTTTGTTACTTTCTTAGCTAATCGTTGATCAACCATATATATCATATCCATTAAAACTGCTCCACCACATCGAACTAAAGTACAAATTATATTATTTGTCATAACATCCATGTCATCGGCCAAAGTCTTAGTCCAAAATATTATAGGTATATTACCTTAAGATCAAAAATTTTCGTTTAAATATTATTATATTGTACTTTTTAATCTGATACGGTGTTGTTATTTGTATGGAAACATTTATACACGCGAGCACACATTCAAGGATAGCAATTAGTGAAATTAAACCCACAAATTTCGCTGTACGCCATGGAAATTGTTAAATAACGATCTGTTTTTATATATTATTGCGAAACATTAATTGACGGTGCGTGCTTGTCGATGTGATTGTACTGAGTAATGCCGATGGCACTCTGCGGTCAACATCGCGACGACTCAACAACAAAAACAAATGCAGTTTTG
>DWAV01002503.1:0-11075 GCA_018231305.1 Noctuana lactifera | reverse complement strand
AGCATGCACATAATATACTCGTACATACCTATAAATTATACACATATTTGAATTACTTTTTTTATTAATAAAAATATCAATAACGGACAAACAATATATAGCATCAATCAGTTAGCATAATTGCTAAAATACGTACATCGATACTTGCACAAATGTAGGACACGAAGTTGGCTGTGATATAGCGAAAATAAACTGCACGAACTAGATAACTTACATCGGAAAGATAAATACAAAGATAGTAGCAACTGTATAAGAGAATTAGTATATTTTCGAACATAACTCGCAATAAACGATCGCGAACGTACACGCTCCGCAACAGAATCTACAACAAAATATCCCAAGTCGACAGCATAACGTAAAGCAGATAACGAAATTCTAAACTGGAATTCGCAAACTTTAAAAAAGGAATTTCGAATCGCCATACACAGCGCGGTAATAAAATAAAATAAAAATGCAAATGTTATACAGTTGGCAGCCCTGTTCCGATTCGAGGAGATAGAGGGAAGGTTGGTAGTAGCCGGAATAATATTTCGGCTCACAAAACGCCTCCAAGTTTTAATAGTGTACCGTCATGTTTATGTTATGGGCAGCGGAATCGAACGAGTAGCCCCCGAGACCGTGATATAAGGCATTCGGCGTTAAAAGGTGCGACCGGTAGTATGCTATTATGCTATGCTACTAGTATGGATCTGGGTCCATGGAAAATAGAGACAAGTAGATGGAAGTGCCTTTTTGTTGTAGACTAGGGGGAAACCCTCTAAAGGTACCCGGCACGAGCGAGTGATACGGGGCTATGTGGGATTTTTACCTCACCAAAACCCCCTTGGTGGCTTGCTTCAGCATATTGGGAAAAGGATTGAGGGAGAGAAGGGTGGGGGGGGTAACTCCTGGATCTCGATGTAAGTGAACAGCTATTGTGCGTGTGGCTCGTATAAGCTCGTATAGAGACACGTGCGACTTCATTGCCATTGGCTTGTCGTTGTGTCGTGACAAAGCATTTTGATGCTAATTGGCAAACGTCACATAAGGCTTTTTTACAACTAATTATAATGACTGAAGTTGCTACGTTCATTACCGTACTAAAAGATTGTAAAGGCATTTCCTATCGTCTTTTCTCTCTCAGTTCCGTGTCCAGATCGCTCTTGTTGCACTATAGGAACCTCTATTTACCTGAAGCGGAATGGATTTTATTGTTTTGAAAATAGCATGTGTCCAAGTGACGTAAGTACCTATTGTTTGGGGTTGGTAGATGTGGGTATTATAATTGAGATACTTTTAATAGCCTGTCGTAATTATGATCGTGTATAAAAGCGTTGCGTCATAGTTCTTGCTAGTCAACTGAAGGTTATTTTTGTTTTAAATGAAATAAAAATCGAATTAAATATTAAGCTGTTAAGAAGTGGCCAGGACACTGTCAAAGACAATTACAGAAATACCTACACAAGGATCAGAATCCTAAATTCATCATTTAAACGTCTACCCCGCTGAGAATCGAACCCAGGACCCTTCAAATAGCGGACTGGCATGGTAACCACAACGCCACACGGGTCGTCAGCTGCGGAGCGACATGGTAACCACGACGAGCAAAATGTTATTAAAATAAGCGTCAGTAAATAAAATAAGCTTTATATCGTTAACGTCGAGGCGGGTTTATTCATCTTTCCTTGTCCCAAAACCTGACGGAATTGATTCGACGTTGTCACTACACGTTTCGCATACGTCGTTGCCTTCCTGAATGAAAACACGCAAGTTGTGACGTTATTGTGTCACCAACACCGACGTGTCGCAATAAATTTAAATAAAATAATAATAAGGGCAGATAGCCTAGTTATTGAATGTTGGCTTACCGTTTCGATTGGTCCGGGTTCGATGCCCGCATAGACCTAAAGTTTTGAAGTTCTCGAAAGGCATGTCAAATCCACCACACTTGAAATTGGCCACACAACGTCAAACTTAAAATTGTTAGGTCGAAAACGAATGCGTTGTTACTCATAAGGACTGAGATGGTCGCCTCAAATAAGGTATTGCCACAACCGAAATACTACTAGATTGGACAAAAGACTTGCTTCACGGCGGGTTATACCTAACCGACAGTGGTAACTCCTCCGGCGAATTATACAAGTTCTACCACCAAAGCAGCGGCTGCAACGAAGATGACGGTGATACTCCTAAGATTGAGATGGCAATATCTGATCGAACATCAGCACAGCCATAATTACGAGAGAACCATACCACAAACCTCTCTAATCCTAACTGCCCCAAGACACCATCAATCCTGGACGCGGCAATCCTGTGAACAAACCCCCTAAATCACTGGGTCTTTGTTAAGGTACGGGTTTGATTTAATATAATGGCCATATGCATTAGACGATCAATTGCTCATCAATTGTGCAGTTAATTTGCAGCAAACAGCCGCTAATCCAACCGACAGCGTCTTGTGCTGTTACCGCTATTGCTATTGCTGGCAATGGTAATTAATGGCCAGTGTTTACTATTAATTAAGTAGGCTAGACATTTGTGCTTCGGAAAGATTCAAAAAGCTGCTCGGGTGATGAGGAAAAATTTTAGGTTTAGAGTCGGTTATATTGTTTTTGACATAAAGTATTTGCAAAATTTAAATTGAATAATTATAGTCTTTCAGAACAGTAATACCCACCCAAGTGTATGTTGATAGACTTTACCGAGAGTTTTACGGAGAACTCTCAGACATGAAGATTTTATCACCGAAAAGCACTTGTTTGTATGCATAATCATGTACATAATTTGTAAAATCAGATATGCATGCGGGGATCGAACTCGGACCCTTCAGAAAGATAGACTCAATTCCAACCTACTGAAACTGCTGAAAAAATTACCTGCTGCGTATTTTTTTGTTAAGAAAGCATGACAGCCCCACAGTAACGCTCATTGCACATTACATACGTGTATGGTACCGAATAGGCAGAATTAAGGCACGCAATTCACCATACATCAGCCATCATCCGCAAGTAGTTAGAGGCAGTTTACTGACTAATACATCTAGATACGTATTAGAGACCCCAAGTCGTAAAGGCAGCAACACACCCCATCGATCTGGGCGAACACACGCGCCCGACAGTACAACACATCTTGGAGGCAGCGCGCTCGTAAATTGCTCGTCTTAATTTACACCCGACTATTGGCAAGGCTCGGCCGGGCTTATTGATAGGCCGTTGTCGTCTTGAGATATGGCGGCGGCAATTTGTACTGAGGCTCGGGACTTGCTGTTCATCAATTAGTAGCAACCGTTTGAGAAAAATGGCTGGGAAAGGAGTATTTATCGAACGTATGCTAAAAGAGGATTGGATAAGTAAATGCTCTTATTTGTTTCTGTAGAATATTAAACCTTCTTTGATGTAGACACGTCTGTTTTTATATAAACTAGGAGCTATTTTGTGAGGTTATACACTAACGCCATCTGTTTAACAATAACAATATGATTCCATAACATATTCTATCTTAATTCATCAGAATATCTAATAACAACTACTGTTGAAACAGAGAGAGCTTAAAAATATAAAGCCAATACGGCAATTTCAAAAGCAAAGAACAATTAGAAGCAAACAGAAGTGCAAGTGGAACGATACTCAATTCAGATAATCTCATCTGCAGCAGCGCAAAACCAATAAACAAAGCTAGCGAGCTTAAAATCAAAACTAGCGAATATTGCCGCAGTTATACACCGCGGATCTCACCTGACTAACTGCCTCTAACCGCCTCTAACTGGCTTCAACCGGTTCTAGGTTAGGGTTGTTGATTCAGTTCTAAATTTACATAATTCTTCTTTTTTCATATTTCATATTCTATAATGCTTACGCATGTTAAAGAAATAATATATTATACGTACATATCTAAAATCATTATTATTGTTTGTTTTTTATATTATGTCAATACTTATTTATGAAGATTTGGGACATGAAATTCAGTTTTTTTTTTTTTTTTAATTCATCCACGTTATAGTTTGCTTTGTCAATAAGGTGTGGTCTTAATGATAATAATTAATGTCCTTATCTTCATTTAAAATATTAATAACCTAGCATTTAACTAATAAAGGAGAGATTAACAAAGGTTTACTATACTATTATTGATATATTTTTCAACAAAATCACTACATCATTCCAGACCATGATCTTATGATGTTTGACACTGTAATAAATTATCATCATGATTTCCACTGGTAATATAAATAAAAAAATATATTTTGAAAAAGCATGTCAATCATAACATGTTTGCTTATCTTATATAGCTATCCAAGACAGGTAACAGTTACCTGACAACCCTAAAACCGGAGTGCGCTGACGCGAACCAGTGTAATCCGGTGCAATCCGGTACGCAAACTTCGCACCACGCTCGCTTTGTAGTGCACGCGCCTCGCCACTCCGAGTTGAAAACAATATTGTAATTGACGATTACAGAAACTACAACTGAGTGTGTTGAAAAATTATTATAACAACGGCACAAAACAAACAATGCTGTAACAACTTTGTAATTATTTCTTCTTAGTCTGAAGCTAATACTTATCTACAAAAGAGTAATATTTAAATTAGTATAACAAGCGTTTTTTACTTTAAGCCTTGCTTGGTAGGTACTTACTAATCTTATAAAGCTTCATTACATATTTGAGTGCCATGAAACTTAAAATCTTCTGTCACGATACCTTTCTCTCGCGTTTTGCTAATAGTCGATACGCTTATTCCATTTTACTACAATGTTTTACTTAAAACATTCCGTGCAACAATTCCAGCGTGTAAACCAACCAGCCAAACAAACTTTAAGAGCGTTTGGGGTAAAAACGGGAACAATTATCGGCTACCCTTTTAGCTAAATGTCAGTCCGCAATGAAATCGCAAATGTCCCCAAACGGTGCGTCGTAAAGATGGTCGCCGTGTTAATGCAGCGTGGCGGACTGTCTTGGATCATTGCATCTTGTGGTCACAATATACGCTTAAATACGTGGCTATTTTCAGAGTTTTAGTTGTCTGGGAGTGTAAAATTTTAAACGTTTTTGTTACTTATTCAAACTTATATAACTAACTACCTTAAGGAGTATTATAGCGTACTAATATTTACCAGTCAATTATGAGTGATAAGATGACTAAATGGTAGGTGGAAGACATATAAGCGCAATTATTTATTACAAAAAAAGAAGAAAGTTTTGAATAAGAACTCAAACTATTAAAGAGTACAGGGATTTACTAGTATCCTCTCATACTCCTCTCATATAGAATGTACTATTTCTATGGAAAGTAATGTCTTTGGGCTCCACCAATCCGCATTGGAGCAGCGTGGTAGAGTATGCTCCAGGCCTTCCCCAGTGGGACATAAAAAAGGGTTGGAGGCAATGTCTTTGGGATAAATTGGGAATATAAAGCATTACATAACCCTAAAACATCAAACCCTTTTATCTAACCCTCTCACTTCTTCTCACCATCACCTTCACATTAGTATCTGACATTTAGTTACAGCAGCAGTTAATTAATAATGCAGAACAAATCGAATCCCGGCCCGATAGTTAAGTGTGGGCGCCATTAATCATTTCATTGTGGGACGAGGGTGACAACGAGTCAGCCTGTATTGTGGATTTGTTGACAGGGATCAAGTCGACAAGCGTCCTATTCTGGGAGCCGGTGTTTTTACTCTTGGTAATTACGATGTGTATTTTCGATCTATAATTAAATTGGGGTTAGCATACTTTACAGGCATTTATTATTTTTTTACTAGACTCAAAGGCAGTTTTTCAATTTATTGGAAAATAAAAATGCGTGCTACATACTCGTAAATATACCAGTTTTTATTAAGAGTATTTACTACTTTCAACAATAAATAGTGTGTTTCATACCGTGTTCTTTGTCTCTTTCTGCTTGGATTGGTGCTAGAATATGTGAGCCTCGGCATGGTTTATGTGGCCGATACGTGGATGGCTGGATCACAAGACAAAATTTTAGATGGCAAACTTTTATTTATTTTGAAAGAAAACATATTTTATGAATTAAAATTTTTAATAATACAATTTAACAATACAACTTATTTTTTGTCACAATTATGTTTTTTAACCATAAAATTGTTATCAAATATGTAAAATATGACATCACTTTTTGTAATTACTCTCTATACTCTATACAATACTCTGAACAGTACTCTATACATACAATATTGTATAATTTTGAATGTAATATCGCAAAACATATCAAGTGTCATGCCAGAATAAGCCTCCCGTCCCCACTCAACGTAGTGAACAATCACAACTGAATGGACGCGAAACAAAAGGCGAGTTCCTTTGTACTAATGAAGAATGGTCATCCTAGCCGTAGTGTGTTAGGCGTTAGATTAATTTGAGGCTACTCGGGACTCAGTTAAGTAATAGTGTTTATTGATTGTAACAAGCTCATAGTACTTAGACTTTGTAAATCAAAATTTAGCTCAGCGAAACGTCGTAAAACTTATTATTATTAAGTACATAATTAAGAAGCTGTTATGTACACATAATAATAAAATTTAATAAATTTGGCATAATTTAACTTTAACTTATTTGTGAGTGCAATTTTTTTTTTATATTGTTCTTCTTTACAACGAAGTACAATAAACACTTTCTTAAATATACCTGCATTCATATTCCTTAAGCAAAGACTTAAACTAAGACAGAATATGAAAAACAGGCATTCTCTTCAATTAACCCGCTAAACGCCCAACTTACTGTTCACCGAAGTAAGTGACAAAACAAACTTGGCGCACCGGCGCGCTCCGGATCAAACCGCCTTAACATGGTTTACGTCGGTGTGAAGCAGTTCGAACTAGTTTAATCTCGATTTACATAGCTATCTAGTTGCGGTATGTTATACGTACCTTTTATGATTTCTTTTGGAATTTTAATCGAAATATTTTGAGTAAAGGTTTTTTGTAAGGTCCAAAACTTTAAGCAAGTAACTATCATTCGATCTTTGTTAAATATGGCTAAAGGTTATTTACCGTAATCACAATACTCACAGTAAACGGTAGCAGACACGCAATTACATTATAATAACGGATTGAACTAAAATAATACATCCGTTCACAGTTTCATCTTAAGTCTTAACCCTATGAGATGACTTATTGTTGCGGTTAGTTCTAGCAGATTCTTATTTTCCCTTGAAAAGGAATGGCAAACAGAAAGCCAAATATATACAAAATGTTTTTCAAGTCGCCCGCGACTCCTCGTCAGTTGTAATCCGGTGTCAGCAGTGACGTCACTCAGTCGTTGACGCTCAAGGATTACTTACTCCAGCTCAGATAAACGATGAGGTAAAACGTCAGGAATTAACATCAGAAATTCTTAGGGCATTTGCTGTTTTAGATGTTTATTTGGAAATTGAGGAAATTATTGAGTAAAACAAATTTGAAATTGATGGTTTGTATTGTTAAATTTTGAACTAAATATCATCAACAATCATTTGATTTTTTTCGCCAGCTTGATTTTCTCTTAACCATAAGAGCGGTAAAGCCGATGTACCGTATTATTTTACGTTCATGCAGTAGGTAGGTATACCTTAATTTTGAGTTTGAGGTTGAGATAAAAAAATAATTTGCAAGTTTATCATACAAAATGCTTTATCTAAATCAAAAGCATTATCAATTCTAGACACATTAAGCAAGAAGCAACCTAAACTAACCACGTTCTTAGGGCCGGCCGTAACAAATGACCGTGTCACAGACCCGCGACGGATTGGCAAGGTCTTGAATGGACTCTGATTAATGGTTAACCTAGGGACACTAGGATAATTGCGTGGGCATAATAGTTTGGTAATGTATCAAGTGGGTAATTCGTTACTCGAATCGTTTGTTTAAGCACGTTTGTGTGTTAGCTACGAGTAACGTATTGTACGGGAATACAAGTTTGATTTTTTATTTATTATTTATTGAAGATAAATAATAAAGACAGACGTTGATAAATTGATTTGTTAATAATTTGTAATTTATACACTGATTTTAAAGGAGTGTCGAGGGTTTTCCGCCGGCTTTTCCCCCCGGCCTACTTTAGCCAAAAGGGCGCCAAAGCCGATGTAAATACCATATTTTTGTCGTGCATCTAGTGTATACGTGTACCTTATGATGAATAAAATTTTAGACTTTGACTTTGATCTTTGGTCCCACACTAGGATTCCCTGTGTTGTGGATGACTAAAATATTTTCCATACCTATACATACAAGTTAAATTTCCAATTACAATAACCTTTAATTACTTACTACTTAAGTATTATAATGAACAACAATTTTTACTTGAACAATTTGTGTATTTATGATAAAAATAATGACCATGGACAACATTTATAATACTGGCTGGTACCACGGAGTCAAATAGTAGATGTGTGGCCAATTGTACGGGCATACTATATGATGATGACATCATATATTATATTATCATCCAGTCCATTGCCCAGAACTGGGGATGCTTCCGAAGTCATGAATACGCGGCTAATACGCATGTAGCACACAGTACGGGTATGATCATGCGACGTACGATGCACCTGGGACTGAATTAGCCGCGACATGTTTATGACGCTCGTTACCGCGTAATTATTACTGCCACACTTTTCATCGCGTAATGAGCGCCGCGGAGAATTATGGAACGGTACCCTGGCATGCTGCTACAAGTATTTTGTTATTAGAAAATGTTTTAGCGGAATCATTTTATTTGTTGGTTGCATGTTTTGTAACCTTAGGCTAATTAAATGGAAATTTATTTCATTTTTACAGAGCATTTTCGTAGATGCTTCGAAGAATATCATATTTCAGTACCTAGGTAGGTATATCTATATAGTGAACACTGAGATCCCACTAATTTAAAATTAGAACTATAAAAGTTCGTGTATCTAGATGTTTCATTGTTTATAGACATTGTTCTACAAAAAAATATATAACAAAAACTGACAGTTAAATTTAGATTTTAGAACATCATGTGTGGTATTTTATGACTACCATGGACCTATAAAAACCGGATTGAATATCGTAGTAGGATGCAGTGAAGTAACAACAATTGCGGCAGCGTCTGAATGTGTGAGCAATCGAGGATATCATGCTGTAAATGTGTGAGTGTACACGTGTGCATGGGCAATGCAATGGGCTTTGGCTTATTACGGTAGCTTCGCTTGTATTTTACTGACATTACGTCCATTTATTTTAGTTAGTCTATGATGACTACATAGCTTATAACGAGAAGTAGTTACGTGTCTACGCACACAGTGCGTTCGTGTTACGTACGAGTCACCTGGGACTAAATTAGCCGCGACATGTTAAAGACGAGTTTCAAGACGGTCACACGCGGAAATACCTCGGAAGTGCATCCATCTTTCTTTTTAACCGACTTCGAAAAATGCGCAGGTTCACAATTTAACTGTATTTTTTTCCATGTTTGTTACTTCAGAACTTTAGACTGGGTGTAACGATTTTAATAAGGGTTTATTTGAAAAAAAAAAAAATTCATCAACATCAGTTCAGCTGGTACTTCTCGTGTAGGTTCCATTTCAAATTGATCTTTGCCTTTTCTTTTTTTTTTTGTCTTTTCAGTTTGGTATTTGCCAATTATAAAATGGGCAACCTTAATAAATTTTTTGTAATATAACACTTTACATTCACAACTAGAATGCACTACACTCGAATGCCCTTTGTCATGGTCAATTAAAAGTCTACCACGCTGGGAATAGAGCCTTCAGTTGGTGGACATGCTGTCGCCATACAATGATAACCTTTCGGTCACACAATCAATATCCAATCAATCTGAACGTAAACATGGTTAGCCATACTAACAAACTGCTGCTATATCTGCCTATACGCGAACTAGGATTATCTGGAAACCGTCAGCACTTCCCAAGCAACAACAATCTCGCTCAATCTGGCCCCGTGTCGCCGCCCGCCCACAAATTAATCCGGTTAACGTTGGTTAACGGGGCCATCACCTGACCATTTCTCATTGCCGGATTTAGATATACTAGAAGTGACACTTGTTTTTTTTTGCAGAAAGGAAGCATTGACGAAAAATAACGTTACTTTTGCAACCCATAAAATTACATTTTATATGTTATTTGTAAATCGTTATGGAAGATCGGGGCATTCTTGCACAGGTATGTACTTTAGAGGACGTCCCAAAAATGTATTTATTAACTAGCTGACTCCGCGAACTTCGTACCGCATATAACATAAAAAACTAAGAGGTGGACCACACATTTTAAAAGTATGAAAAATAGATGTTGGCCGATTCTCAGACCTACCAAATATGCACCCAAAATTTCATGAGAATCGGTCGAGCCGTTTTGGAGGAGTTCAACTACAAAAGTCTGTGACACGAGAATTTTATATATAAGATGTAAATAATATTTTTCATTTGTCACATTGATTGACATACTGAAACTAAGTGGCCACGGTGAAGCTGAACGAACGACGAACTAACGACCTTACACATCTTTTTTTACTCTAGTTCACGATCAGTATTTGGTTTTAAAGATTCCTACTCGGGCTTGATAGTATGGTAACGTTAATGTGCCCTTAAGTAGTTTTCATGCACGCCAAACATAAATCATACTTTGTCGGAACCCAATGGTATGGTTTTCGTACATTACAAATAATAATAATAAAAACCTTTTATTCCAGGCAACAAGGCCCATAACATAAATACCTTACAAATAATACTTATTTCTTAAAACTACGTCAACGTTAAAGTAGGTAGGTACGCTACAGATCAAAAGTCTCATCCAGTGAATCATATTCCTAAACAAACCTATCAATTTATGCTGACAATAGAGTCGTGTGAACACGGCCACGAATTAGGCAAGACGGGAGCACATGTGGCTTGACGGATCAAATTATTGGCGGGTTTGTTTGTTCATTAGTGTAGTAGTCCATATGGAACTAATCGGAAACGTGATGAAATGAGAATTTCATGCTTTCTGCAACCCACTTCATACCTATGGTTCACTTCTCAAACGTTCAACGTGTATGCCTTGCCTTCAACCCTTTTTATGTCCCACTGCTGGGCACGGGTCTCTCCCCACAACGGGTAACGCCTCGAGCATACTCCACCACGCGTT
>DWAV01002502.1:0-11075 GCA_018231305.1 Noctuana lactifera | reverse complement strand
AGGCTATTTTTTTAGATGAAACCCCAGAACCATTGGTTCAGAAAAACTTAAGATAAAGAGAAACAGCGCTAGAATATAATATCTAATATTGGACTAAAATGTACGCTCAATTTTCCGACGTTCGTAAATATTATTCTGACCTTTCGGTAGCGCCGAAATATTTCTGGCCCTTGAAGTAGCCTCGATTTATCTTGTCGAGGTGTTTACATTACGTGGGAATTGTAGTATTAATCTAGGAACCTGGATATACTTATGGATGCGCGCAAGTGCTGGTCACCGCCTGAGGTATGTGAGCGGCAGGACGGGGGAGGAATAAAGGCATTAAAGGCGTCTGGCCAAGTCTTGTTAACCGTACCCTCCCCCGACTAGCATTTGCGCGCACACAATAGTAACCCTTATGATATAAGCTTAAGCATTATAATATAAGTACGATCAAACGAACTTTACTTTCATCTTCATTTAGCGCTTTCATCCCACATGCCTCCAACCCTTTTTTTAAGTCCCACTGCTGGGCACGGGTCTCTCCCTACAACTGGGGAAGGCCTGGAGCATACTCCACCGCACTGCTCCAATGCGGATTGGTTGAGATGCGGGTTAGTGGCCAACCCGTGTCGGATGTTGTCAAACCGCCCTAAGGGCCTCCGAATAGGTTTAACGACTGTTATCTATCTATAACAACTGGGACTGACGGCTTAACGTGCCCTCCGAAGCACGGAGGCGCGCATGAAATTTGCCACTAACGGTCACCCACATGGTACCACGCAATTTTTAAAGATCCTAGGCTAAAAAAGTCTTCACGCCCCAAAAGTCTATAATTTATGGTCATCGCAATCAAGAACCATTTTGTTTACTTTGCTATGGGAAGGGTATTTAATATAATAATCTTCGAATGAAGCACTTCATATAGCCTCAACAAAAGCCTGTTTTTTCCCGAGCGCCGCCCTAAATGTGCCAGTCAGAATCAGCCATGATGTCGCTAATTCGCGTTTAAACTAGCTATTTTGCCGTTCTATTACATATTAAGACGACGTTAGCCATTTGAAGTTGAAATAAGGCTGACGTCCGAAGTCCGTAAATGTGCCGCGATAATTTATGCTTTCTGGTTAATAGAACTGAAAATACTTTCACTTAATCCAACACGTACAATCCAATCGTATGTAATATGTAAGTAAGAAACTTTTAGAAGGCTTGAAACATTCAAATAATACGGCGACATGAAAAGTTATATACAAGATACAATTATAAAAAAGAATAATTGACAATTACCATTTTTTAAGAAAGGAATCTTCTACAAATTTTTGTAGTAAAATAAAAACTTACACTCATAAAGTACACTTGAACAGACTCCAACAAACCACCACACTCGTTTCGTCCCTCAGGGGCTATATTTCGAAATGTTTCCTACTAAACGGAGACTTATGTTCCAGAGAGTCCTAACTAGGG
Organism: Noctuana lactifera; assembly: GCA_018231305.1. Taxonomy (NCBI): domain Eukaryota; kingdom Metazoa; phylum Arthropoda; class Insecta; order Lepidoptera; family Hesperiidae; genus Noctuana; species Noctuana lactifera. The sequence goes on along the minus strand of DWAV01002502.1, from coordinate 9,632 downwards.
GACTGTGGTACTAAAAATTCAATCTCATCTGAAATTCAGCGTCGAAGTAGGTACGTTTATAGGACAACGGTGACTCGTAGTTTAGCCGAGATTATAACTCTAAACTTAGAACATAATAATGTTTACCGAGAGATCTCAATGAGTTAAACTTTATCTGTTAGACCGTAATAAACCTTCAGTTTATTACTGATTGTTGCGCTTTGCTATTACATTCATTATAGACATTAAGTTTTCTTTGAAAAACTAGATGTTAAAGTAAAAGAGGTATAACTAACCTCTACCTGAATATAATATGTACATATAAGTCGTTATAAATGTGTTTCGTTTGTATAATTATTGGCGAAAATGTAAAGATTTAGAATGTAAAATGTCGCGGTCAAATTGTAAAAACCAGTTTACACTGTAACTGGCGAACCATCTACTACTATTTAGCTTCAACTAAAGCATTGTTTTTATCATTTGTGAGTAGAAAACTTGCATGAAGGCAACCTAATGTTACCTATATGGTTACTGCAACCCATGGACGCTCACTCTCTATTGGACTTCGTAGTAACCGATAAACTCAGTTATATTATAAACGAGAAAGTTTGTAAGTATGGATGGATGGATGTTTGTTACTCTTTCATGTAAAAATACAATATATTACAATAATATAGCCTATATCTACATCAGAATATCACATAGGCTACACTTTATAAAGATATTGTGTGAATAGCTAGAAATACTAAGCCTGCGCAGACGAAGTTGCGGGCACCACCTAGTTTATCATTAATATTACCTTTTTATTAAGATGATTCCATACAGACATTTTGATTTTGTCCAAGTAATAAAATTCCCGACAATAATTCTGTTAAATTATTATAACATTCTATTAAATAAATATCTGGCACGAACAATTCTAATCAAACTATCTGAATATCTATTATTCTCTCTGTCTGCCCATTTTCGGCACGTTCTTGTGTTTATTAAATTCTGTAAATTTATTTCAGTAGAGAAAATGTCAGTTGTCACATAATTTATTGGGTGAAATTCTCAATAACAAAATATATTAGGTATAGCTATTAATTATTTCTCGTAAACTAAATTGTTAATAGATATTAAAGTGTGTTAAATGTTTAATAATTTATATTGGCATATTAGTTGTAGTCAATCCATTAGTTACTTTCCCACAGCGGGTCTCCTATTAGAGTAAAAATTCCAGTTAACCATTAACAATAAAGCCCTCTCAAGTGTTTGTTCTCTAACCTAACCATTTAATTTTGTTACTGCACCTATTATTAAATTTTTTTCTAAAGATTTTTTCATTCTGAGCATTTTTTTCCTGGAAAACCAATAAAGCATACATTTCTTCACCTCAACACTTAGGAGTTTTACTTCTCATAAAAAGTAGAATGGATATTCAGTCATAAAATTCAGAACCATTTTAGTAGATTTGATAAACTTCACGACAATACTTAGACACGCTTTAAAATTTCCCACACGAAACATTTATGTATGTACCTATAAATAATTTATAATCGCACATAAGGACATATCCATAACAATGCTGGTGACCTCGTAACGTGAGGGCTATTAAACCGTACCCAACCCAAATTGTATATAATAATTTAATTATCGGCCTATCCCCGCCCGCCCAAATTATGCCCTTCAAAAACAACAGGGATAATGGATGCCTCTGTTTTGTTTAACTGGATGAGCGATTGCTAGAAGGGCTTCTAGTTAGGAACGTTATCTGTTACGTTAAAAAGAAGTCTGCTAATTTTATAGCGGTCGTCGATACCGTAGGTGCGTAGGTTTGACAATACCAAAAGTTTTGGTTCAAAAAAATGTTAAAACTAAAAAATTAATTTAAAAAAATAACGCTCTACACTCATAGCCCCACACTAGGATTCCCTGTGTCGAGGGTGCCATGAACACTTACAAAGACAAATACACAATCACCCAGACGGAGAACAGTTATCCAAATGAATTATTGAAATTTTTGCCCCGCCGAGGATCGACCGCGACTGTTCGAATGATGGACTGGCGTGGTAACCACTACACCACACGGGTCATCTGTGCCTGCTTCTTGTTCTTATTTTGTAAAAGACAAATGTAAATTTTGTTACAGATTCGGTGAGGATGTAGCAACGATGTGCGCGCCGGCCGCAGCGGCGCTTCTGCTCGCAGCGCTCACTGCATTGCCGTGCCGAGGTAAATATACGAGTATTATTATTATCAAAAATAAACTGCCAGAGGGGGCAGGCGCTTGGTTTTAGGCATCTGGGCACATTCTAGAAAGAGCACTTACGAAAACGTAATCTTTTTATGAATTGGTGCATATAAAACGTATATTATTTTATTAATTAAGTAAATAACAGAGTTTTTAAAATTTAAATACAAATACATAAACATAATGAAGAAGTTTAAATTAGTACATACTCTTAAGTTTTTAATATTCTTCATCTGAAAATTAAGCAGCAAAACCTTATCAAAGATTTAGACTACAAAGTCGCTGCAACACCTAATGCCAATTTGGGAAGCTATTCAGATTTCTAAAGTGAGTCGTCCATTGGTAAGGTAATAAAAAACCGTTTAACAAGATTCCAAGGTCTGTGAAAGTGCAAAAAAGTGCTAAGCGGATTTTAAGTGGAAACTGTCACTCCATTCTTTGAATAATTTCCAATTTTCACTCGGTTTAATAGACTGCTACTTTTACAGGCGAAAATGGGTGAAAATTTGAAAAAGAGCTCTTTCAGATTCTTCTGTAACAAGTTTTATTACGTGTGGAGATTTCCGAAGAGGTATTAGTTTAAATTATTTTTAATTCGAAAGGCAAGGTTAATAAATAATACCTAATAATAATAATAATAAAATATCAAAACAAGAAAAAGAGATCCAAAATATCTGCTAAGTATATTATGTTGTCTATAAAAATTTGAAAAATTCCTGTTATCACTACTATAAACTACTGTGAAATTGATCGATTTTAAAAGATGGTAGGTACATGGTAAAACAGGTACCTTTTATTTTTCGCAATTTATGGTTTGCAATAAAATATACAACAATCAAACTATAACATGCCTGCATCCACCATTATAACAACTTTCCTCGTTTCTTTCGCTTCGCTTGCGTCGTCATTACCACGGAGAAGGTACTAAGACTTGAGCGGCCATATACAAGTATGGCTTAAGGTAGGCAGCCACTATGATCAGAAGCTCATACTTAAATTCCCCGAAACACCGAAAAATGAACGCTCGTAGCGAAGAGCCCCTGTCATAGTATACTGACGAACGGTTCTGCGCTAAATATAGATTAAAATGCTGTGTTGTGAATTTCTTACGCAATAAGTCAGACATTAACCGGGACTCGAAATATCAATAAGTATACTGAGAAAACAGAAATTTCGGGAACCGTTTAAAAAGCCTGTGTTTTATGTGTTTTTGATTTGTTTGTGTTAAAAATATTTGTAGAATTAGGTTTTCTAGTTTGTTAGTATTGAATGACGGGAGTCACTGCGACACTGATTACTAATAGTTTTGATACTAAGCATAAGCAATAGCCGCTCCATTCTTAGTGCCTACTCCGTGGTCAGTACGCTGCAGGAAAAATTTTTATAGCATCAGAAACTTACTGAGACTTGGCAATCTTCGCCAGAATGTGTTACGAATGGTGCCGCTGAAACTACTGACAAAGTACCATTTGTCTTACGTTTCGCTTCGAAAGTTCTACATCAGCTTTCGGGCTTTAAGTTAATGTAGGCACGTCGTGGAGGTATACTTTCTTTGCATTTGTTTATCATAAATTGTCACTTGTTACATTGATTGTACCCTACATGTGATACCTGTATAGTTAGTGCATTAAAGGAGTTTAGGTTAAATTCCACATTTTAACGCTTCACGCCTGTATCTGTTTTAATGGCTCACTAGTGAGCACAAGTCTCTACTCACAATTGGGAAAAGCCTGGAGCATATACCACTACGCTGTTCCAATGCGGATTAATGGCTAATACATGTCATGTCTGATGTTGTCAAACCACCTAATGGGTCTTTGACCAGGTTTATCGTTTAATTCGGTTATACTCGTACTTATCGATAACAGCCAGTACCGATGCGACTGTCGTAAGTGCCTACATAATTCCGAAATTTCCGTATTTTATATTGATTAATTCTTTTAAAACTTGACCTTTTCGTTGTTCGCAGGGACAGACGCCGACACCACAACTGTCCCGAAAGATACGAACCAAAAGAATGCGCAGCCGACCGTGAACAAAGTTTACCAAATGCTGCACACAGCCACAGGCTTAGACTCGAATAGTCAAACCCAACTTCTAGACAACTTAAATTACTCCAACTTTAATCTTGTTCATAGTTTCGGTGACAAGCACAAGAATTCAGCCGGAGTTGACAAAACTTCAAGAGAATGCTGCAAAGACTCTGTGAAAGAAGACAGTGCTGAAGAGGGTGCTAGCTTTGTAAATATAGATAAGGGTAGTAAGAAGAATAGAAGGAGACGGGTTGTGAATATAATGAAAATGGATAATGTTTCGTATGTAAATAGATATGAGGTAACAACTGAAGCATACCCAAGTCCACCGCCGATGGTAATGGAGAGGAAACGCAAGCCAGGGGAGACTGGGTCCAGTGCTCCGCTGCTCAATTACATCTTTGATACTTATTCAAATACTCACCAGCATAGGAATGACAGGTAAGTGTTTTGTGAAGATGATTTTGTAGAATTGAGCGCTGTGCCAAATGACTCTATGTTTATTTCACTTCGAAGTAATGATAAAGTATGGAAAAAGAATGCGAATATACCAGCCGCCAGATCTTTCTGTTTTAATCACAAAGTGGGCATGTAATAATTTAGCAAAGAAAAGGCATAGTATCTATCCCGTTTCTTCTATTTCTAGCTTTACCTTTACCTCAATTTTGATGAAAAACTCATAACAGTGTGACGTTATAACGAACCACTCACAGAATTTTACTTTATTTGCCCCAAAAAGTTCAAAGTTCATGGTCAACTTGGCTCAAACAAAGCTGGAACTAGGCCTCTACAAATTGTTTGGTTATTCAGTTTGCGATATCGCTTTATTTACTTCGACGTTCCCCAGTTATGATTGTATTTGGAAATACAAATAGTAAAACGTAATTTGGTTTATCCCGTTCTGAACATTTAGCTGGTGTTCGTCCAATATTGTTAGCGATTTATGGTGGTCTGTGTTTTAAAGATGATCTGTGATCAGTCAAGCGAGATACTGTCTCAATTATAGATGTTAAACATCTGTTAGCGGAATGGGGTGGAGAAAGTGCGGAAGCAATTTATTATTTGTTATATCGTGACAGTGTGAAATTAATTCTAACGTTTTCCTTTTCATTCGACTTCAAAACAAGAGGTTTAGAATTCAAAACGTATGTTATAATTAATTGAACTACAAGATCTCCATTATTCCAGTATAATATTCCATTAAGTTAATCTCAATACTAACAAATAAGGGGCTACATTTTTTTGAGCGTGCACAGAATGGATCCTATCATATCACCAAAAATAGTGCAAGTGGATTTAATTATTTTTCAAATTCCTATTTTTTAAGTCCATTTCTCACAGATATCGCACGGCCAAATATTTGTATTTCAACAAAATTAACTCGTGAATTGCCAAATTAGTAAACATGAATGGGTTTCCCAATCATTGGAGCTTTTTCGTTCACTTTATTGAGGGATTCGTGCGAGCTTTGTACACGAGATTTTACGTCGATGCCATTAGCATTTTTATAAAGGCATTTTGGGTTAATGGAAATATCCTACTACTGCGTCGGTTGTTTTACCACGTTTGCGTGCACACTATCTCGAGTCTCCATACTGATTTCCGTCTATTAGGTTCGAAGTGTTTTTAACTACTCTATGATGAAGATCGAAGTGCCCTTGTCCTGCTTTCAACCCTTTCACTGCTGGCGGGGCCCCACAACCGAGGAAAACCTGGAGCATACTCCGCAGCGCTGCTCCAATGCGGATTGGTGGATATGGGTTAGTGGCCTACCCACTGCCCTGCAATGATTCCATTTTGCTCAGAATGAAGTCTTTGGAGACATATAAAGTGATATAAAACCACCTCTGATATAAAACAGTGACGGTAACGATGTTATAGGATTTTGAAACGATTTCAAATTGACTGACAACTTTCAACTGACTTTTCATCCTAGGGCTGGTCATGGCAACAGCATCTACGCCGCAGCAGCTCCAGAGATAGAAGCCCTGGTTGGCTCAACAGCGCATTTGGATTGCAAAGTGGACGCGTTGCACGATAAACTGGTAATAAGTATGTTCTATCATCATGTCATTGTATTCATTACATGTTCCATCAAAATCATTATATAATACCTATATCCTTTCAAAATCTATTTAAGTTATGATTTTATTACGTTGACGAAGGATTCTTTATGGGATGGGGTCTTTTATGAGACAAATGTTTATTGGAAAAACTTAGGCTTATATCTTAACAAGCTTCAGTTAAGCAGTAGGACTTTGGATCTAGTTAAAAGTCGCTACATTACATTACTGGACTTCCTACATTATATTTCTTCATAATATAAAATCATTGATAGTCATTTCACTGTAAAATCACCAATTAGGTACTAATACAAAATCACTAGCTTATCCCCGGGGCTTCGTCCGCGTGGATTTCATAATTAATTGGACCACGGAAGCTTGGATCCCATACAAGCTTTGCCCCATTTTTCATCCTCTTAGGGTTATAATGTCGCAAAATACAATATTTTAGCAAGTCAGATGCTTATGTCATACAAAGAAAAGATCCTTCCAAGTTTCAGATCTCTGCAATCAGCGGTAGGCTGTGCGTTGATCCTTCAGTCAGCCAGCCACGAAGCATTTTATAGATTGAAGTAATTGACAAGAGATCTGGTATTCCTAATTAGATCAACTTATAAAACTATAGTTCTATAATAGAATAGGCGTAAGAGCCTTTCTGTAATTCGCACGTTGTTCTAGGTGTCGTGGGTTCGTCGGAAAAACGACGAGGAACCTATGGAGTTGCTGACAACTGGCATGCAGCAGTACACAGCAGACGACAGGTGAGTGATATACGAATCAGAATTTATGCCAGTGAGAATCCTGTATGGTATGTTGGGCAATGAAACAACATAGAATCAAGGCAAATGCCCGACTTTGAGTTAGTTGACTTTATTTGTTATTAAGACAATATTGTCACTTGCATGAGAACTATAAAGTAAAAAAAAACTTTCAAGTTAAATAAAACCACCTGACGTTTTATTAAGGCTCATATTGGGTATACGCGTATCTTCAGTGAGAATGTATGTGTATGAGATTGCAAGTTGGTCTTAAGATGGGACATTGAGTTAATGAGAGGAATATAAACACATTGTTATTATAGCAATACACAGTATATTCATTGAATAGAATTCCTTAGTAATATATTTTATTAATTAATTTAATAGTAATATTATATATTGTATTCACGCTCAAAAATACAAAAAAGGCAATTAATTACAAAGTTTAAAATAACCGCAACAACGGATAAACAAACACTTACAAAATAAGAAAAAAATCTTACTAATTGTACAACTGATACTGTGTACAACTGATAATAAAATATACAATCTTAAAGACTAAAAAGTAAAAAAAAAATAGGAAATTTTATCGCTTATTTTGCGAACGGTACTTCCTGGCGGACAGGTGAACGATATACGATACATTTGTCTCCATAAAGCAACCGTTACTGCGCCTGGCCTAACGCCGTAATGTGTTAATGGTGGACGGACGAAATACACCAATTCATATTCAGTGCGCCAACTTTATACGTCCGAAATAATTGTAAATAACGTTTTAATGGCTATTTATTTGGGTTTCGAATTAACAAATGTATTTTGTGACGTGTGTGTGTTTGTGTTTGTTGTGTGAAACCTAACTTATTTATTAAAATAAATACGAGTAGGTACGTGCCAACATTGCAATTTAAATTAAAGCTTACCGTTAATAAAGCGATGTGGGAATATGTACTCTTTGGGGTGATATCTTGGGTATTCCATTGGTCAATGTCCCAATACCAGGTAACCTGTAGTATTTTAACCAGATAAATAATAAATTATAAAGTCAACAAAAATTTTAATCACTTATTAACCGACTTCAAAACGTTTTCAATTGGACTGTATTTTTTTCTTTATGTTTGTTACCTCATAACTTTCGACTAGGTAAACCGTATTGGATGATTCTTTTTTTATTTTAAAGCTGATGCTTTCCTATTGGTCTCATTATAATTTGGTCCAGTTCTTATAACGGCATCCATGAGAAAACCAAGTCTTAAGTTTCAGTTTGCAGTATGTGCGCGACAACTTTGAAGTCGGTTTTTTTTCGCGAGTTATAATAATATTATTGTCTATCTATTCCAAAACTCGCGATATAATCGCTCAGTGAAATAAAATGTGAGAAATGTGTAGAAATACTTATACTCGTATATTATATAGCAATAGTAAAGAAAGTATAGGTAACACCATTTCTTCATAAAGTTGCCCTAATGTAACGCGAAGAGGTAATAACGGCATAATAATGCTACCGGTCGACACAATAACTCGTGTGTGCATTATTTAGCCGAGACGGGAAGTAAATTTTATTACCCACAAACCGCCCGAAAACCATATTATTATGTTATCAGATGTACTTGCTACATAATTAACATTAAATCACCCCTTCGCGAATCTATGCCTACTCGTACATACATTATAGGTACATATAAAATCTTTTGTCCTGAATGACTGACTGACTGACGTATCTACGCACAGCCTAAACCGCTGCTCGTAGCGACATAGCTCGTAACTTGGAGGGTGTGTTATTTGTACGATGTAGGCATCCAATAAGAAAGGGTATTCTGAAATTCTACCCCGAAGACGGTGAAAAACATGGGAACACAAGTTTGTATGGGACACCGTGATTCTTGTAAATCTATACTAATAATATAAAGTTGAAGTGTTTGTTTGTTTGAACGCGCTAATCTCAGGAACTACTGGACCGATTTGAAAAATTGTTTTAGTGTAAGACAGTCCAGTTTTCAAGAAAGGCTATGAGCTCAAGCGTTACGTTGCAATTCTTAACGTGGGTGAAACCGGGAGGCACAGCTAGTAATAGGTATAATTATAAAAACTCTGGCTTCACAATGAGCTGTTAAAGCTACGGTAAAAGTGACCAAAAACTAAGTTTTCGCTGTACGTACTCGCCAAACAAACTTTAAATACTTTATGTATTGTCCTCAGATATTCCGCCCGATTCATCCCACCAGACATCTGGAGACTCGAAGTACGGGAGGTTCGACCATCCGATGCCGCGTTTTATGATTGCCAGCTCTCTGCTCATCCACCACGCACAGCGCGCGTCACTTTAAGGGTACCAGGTATGTAAATAACATAAGAACACAGTAACTGTTACTTGCCTTCAAACCTTTTTACGTCCCACTACTGGACACGGGTCTCCCTCCACAACCGGGGAAGGCCTGGAGCATTTTCCACCGAGACAACCGGGACCGACGGCTTAACGTACCCTCCGAAGCACGGAAGCGCGCATGATATTTGCCACTAGCGGTCACCCATCCGAGTACCGACCGCGCCCGACGTTACTTAACAGTGA
>DWAV01002501.1:0-11075 GCA_018231305.1 Noctuana lactifera | reverse complement strand
ACTATAAATAATAAATATGATTATTCAGAAGAATAGTTAAATAACATTATGATTTTATAGTTAAATTAACTCAAAAGCAAATTGTTGGTTTACGTAGGACTTACTTATGTTATCATAACAGACTATACAATTTGCAGGAAGTCAAGCGTAATAAACTCTTCAATACAGCCACTTTGTTTGTCTAGTACGCACTCACATGTAATCATGTAATCCACTCATGTGCACATTTACACAGACGTTGCTATTGTCGACACTGACTGATTTACTTCTAAATTTGCATAAGTAATTTACGTTTAATATAGGTAGGTACGACTTCTATTGCAAAACGAGAACGAGAAAAAAGTCATTAGCGAGTATAGCGGCTGGTATCACGCGGTAACCAGATAAAAAAATTATCATTAACGGTTGACATAGTTGTTTATGGGCTAACCATGAGTAAAATGTAGTTAACTTGTAAGCAGACAACATACCTACGTTATACATTACACTTGCAAACAATCCTATATACTTGAGTAGTTACAGGTATAATGTAGGTACCCAATATAGTTATAATATTACAGGAAGTACCTCATGCTAAATATGCTAAAAGGCGAATCATTATGTTAAACATGAAAAGTTTATTCAAATTCAATAAGATTGACATAAAACGAAGTCTCTCCATTATAAAAAATTTTAAACAAATTTGTGTAAGTATTTAACGTAAATTGTTTTGTACAGAACTTCAAGATAAGCCCTCAGTGGCATATCTGGGAGTTGCCTAGCCAGGACATCGAAGGCCCTATGAACGCGCGCGCGCGTTCCGCCCCCGAGCACGCCGCCGCCGCCCTGCGCTCCTACCTGTCGCTGGACGAGACCGGAGTGCCGCTTGCTCGGTCCGCCTTCCCGCCACAAATACCAGATGAACCTGAGAAAAACTGGGAAGTTGTCGATTACATCGATATCCCACCCAACAATTACACCTCCGAAGATTTATTATAATTAAAATCCTATAAGACTCTTTACAGTTACCGAGCAAAGTGAGAAGATACTTGCCAAAATTTTAGTTGTAAACTAGCCAATTCTTTCCAATTTAATTTAAGGGTGTATTTATAAATCATAGGTATCTATCTATATTATCTATATTGAAAAAGTAATTTTCAGAACTTCTGAGTGGGTAACTCAGAAAGAAATTCAAATTAATTAATGAAAAATTAAAATATGTACGAATCAGTAATTTTATTTTTCAAACGTCATCTTAATATTTTTTTTGCCAAAAACACTAAACAGATAATTTAAAAAAGTTTTATGGAAATAATAATTATAAAGAATATCGATGGGGATAATTGTTAGTTTCAATTGCGATGCGAGGAAATATTGCAAAACTGCGCTATGTAAATCCGCATATTCCGCATATCGACATGTATCTGAAGACGTCTCAAGCATGTGACTATTTGCATTTACTAGGATTAAGAATTTACTGCAGTATTATGTACTTACATTATAAGGTCTACGGCTGTAAAACTTGCAGTATCGGTGTGGTATTTAAATAAATATATGACATATCTGAATTATTGTACTTTAGTTAGATTCAGATTTTATTGTAGGTACGAATTATATCTGTAGAGAAATACTTACAAGTTTAGTATAACTGAGGATATTCTCACGATATCAACAGGCTCATAGAACAGGAACATTTACCTGATAATGCTAAATGATGTGCTAGTCTAGTTCTAATTTTTAATTAATGTAAATGTATTTTAATATATTTTATAAAATAATCAAGTTAAAAATTGTCGTGTATTTTGGGAATAAATAATTTACCTAGCAAGAAGAATATCCTGATTTTTCTTTTGATTGAGATCCTACGAACGTTAATTATTTATTTTCCATTTGCACGTACCTACAACCTATCAAGTCCAGTATATACTCGTACTTATAATATATTATTTTTTGTCCCTATAATAAATAATTCGTCATTACTGATTTAATTGTCGTAACGGCATTATTAAACATAATTAGCTTAATGCGAATGAAAAATATCTTACTAGTCAAATAAACAACTCATCTGAACAAAATAAACTGCTGAACTCTTTTTGCAGTCTTGGGCCCCACTGAAAATCACTGGGGCTTCACTGCTGCATCATTCATGTTTTTTATTACCATATTTCTAAATAAAATGATATAAGTATTATGGTATATTATTATTTTATTATTTCTGTTTAAATAAAATAATTTTCTTTATTTCTTCTTTCAATAATGTTAAGCAAACTTAAATTTAAGAAGACTGCTTGTATATGTTTAGGTACATTATATATCTAGTTCTATAGGTGTTTTATAGATTAATCGTGTCATTTAAAAATTCTACATTTTACTATAGGTACCTATAAACTTTATCGAGAACTATAAATATATATTTTTAAATTGAAGACAAATTTACACCCGAAATTATGTCTGGCAAACAGCCAATCAGGCCGCTAGTTATTGGCTAGTCAAGATTTCCTAAAAATTGTCACTGCAGACAACAAACGTATTTCACGTCTTGAAGGCCGTCTATAGCATTAAAACAGATCTTCACGAATTTCAAAGAATACCTAGTTTAATTCAGCAGACTCTTTCATTTTACAACATTTAAATCAATTTAAAAATTGAATAACTTAGTCATACATAGTAAGTACATAGAGACAGACGAGACAGTCTGTAGAAAAGTTTTATTTAAATGTTTTAACCTTGTTGTAACTCTGTGTACTCTGTTTCTTTATTGAAAAAAAAAGAGTTAAGTATTGCTACGAATTTTTTCACTCGATGGTGATCACGTAAGCCTTGATTAACGGCAATCGAGCGAAGAATACGTGATGGGTTGGTTAGCTTTAAAACGCTAATATATCACTTAGATATAGACGTGGACGCACTAAGTAGTTTCTATTATTCCATCGCAAATACCGGCCGTTTTGGTTTTTTATAAGTTTCGCTAACTCAAGACCGGTGACAGATTGTCTTTTAAATAGTTAGAAACTCTTTATTATAATGCGCTTTGAATTAATCAATCAGCAAAATGGGAGCCAAAATTCTGAATTGCCTTCCCTCTCGATCAAAACCGCTGAATTTCCCCCCTCGCCTGGATGTACACTATCGCTACCATAGGCCTAATTGAAATAATATACCTATATATCATATAGGTACCTACTGAATATATGCACGGTTCAAACAATACTTCTTCCATCGGTAAGATATAATGATATACGTATACGGATACGGATCTCATTGTATTGCCTCCAAGCTAATGTATGGTTTCTGTCACGCCATTTTTAGCAGTGTCGTTACTATACCTACACTTACCTATTAAAAGCGCCTTAAGTCATAAGTTATTGTCGGTACTCAATACTGACATCAAAATATGGTTACGTTTTGCATACAGTAAAAATTAAAAATCAACATAGAATAGATTGTTATGCCAAGTTATAAATTATAAGAATACATAAATAATCAATATAATATAGGTATAGGTAAATCCATCATTTATAAAAAAAAGATTTTGCACTTCGGGTATTACTTACGTATTATGATTATACAAAAAGTATAAATATAGGTATGTTACTTATGTAAAAGTACTTTTGGTTTGCCTATTATCTAGCTACAGAAATTCCATCAGCTTGTTACGAGTATATAAATATATTAATTATGTTTTAAAATGTATGCTATGTATGTATGTAATGTAGGTAGGTATTAAGGAGAACGTATTTTTAAAAGGACAAAAGAAAGACAGGATTGAGGAGGAATAAAATGTTTACTGAAGAAAATAAGTTTGTTTTTAAGGCATTATTTCTTGTGCATATACCTAAAGGCATTAGATATATTTGTAACGCATTAATCCAATCCACATTGGAGTTAGTTCCGTGAGAGTACTTTTGTATATACTCGTATGTCCGTGAGTATCGTACTCATACCACGCAAGTGCTGTGTTTTATTGTCCCTATTTAATTAGTGTAACCAAAGCGTAACGTCTTTAATTACCATAATTAATAGTTAATATAGTTAACTATTCTTATATAGGCGTATTATGCGAGAGTTATGCCATACCTAAGTATACCTGAGATTGAGTGTGAGGACTACATACGAGTATCTACTCCTCTGTAGAGACGGAGAGATCACAAGGAAATTGACATTAAAATTGACATTAAATTGCTCAAAAATTTGCGAAAAGACCAGTGTTAAGCAGAGCCCAGAAGAGGTATAAGAAATAAGTTACGGCCAATAAAAAAATGTCTAATATTCCCAAAAATGGTTATATATTTGGTTATTATAAAGAAACGGCAAACAAGTATGCAGGCCATTTGATGTTATTAGGTCTCGGCAACCCATAATTATCTGTATTCAATTTTGTAGCAAAAGAGGTCTCAAGAAAAACTGAAGAATATTGATGTTTTTAAATTTTAAATAATAAAAAAACCACAATCATCTATATTCAAGCTCCGACAATACCGCTGCCCTATTTGAGGTCCTACATAGATGTGTTGCTACTGCGGAAGACTAGGATGATCTCTTGCTAAATAAAATGCCCCAGAAACCACAGCTTTCTTCTAAAATATGGTAAATTTTAGTTGTGATTTCTTCGCGTGGCTACTCCTCAGGGCTAAGATGATCGCCTCATCTTGTCTATGTCTTCAAACTTGCTCAGCCTACCACTTGACAATGTGACAATGTATCGTTTTTCGGTTATAAAACTAGTTATAATACAAATAAAGGTAGGTATTGTAACTTACCAAGCGTTGTACAGTGTACACGGCCAGCGACGAATTTACACACAATACTCGAATGTGTCCTTCTAAATGCGAAATGTATAATAGTAACCATCATTTCATTAGTATTAAAACGGCGTACTAATTGAATACAAGGTGTGCCTGATAAAATTATTCTTATAACTTTGTTTGTAATAAGTATAAATTTTTAGAGGGATTTATTTCAAAAAATTAAATAATTAATTAATAAGGTACCTTTTTAATCAGATAAAGTACCCAAAGTATTTAACCGTAAAATTGTATAGTTCACCGGGGAGGTGGGAACTACTCCAAAACTCGCCTTGAAAGTTCTTGTATTCCCGTTGAGGAGCACACCTACATTAATTTGAGTCCTCTACGACCATCTTTGTCGTCGATTGCCTCGTCATAAGATAAAACTTCTACTTGAACAGTGGCGGCATAAAACCTCTATACTCCTTCGTTCCAAAATTATTTCGTAGTGTTTTAAATTTATGTAGGCAGGGACACAATAACTCACCAGTTCGTCTCCAGTGACGCCAGTCATACCAATATATCTTGGCATGTATAAAATTAGGCATCACAGCTCTTCAGTTACCACCTACTTATCATTCTTTTCACGTGAAATAATAAACTTTATTCGAAAAGAGAACGCCGTGCCAATAATCGTAAATCGCCGCGCTTACAAGTTGGCTGCGAATTAAAATTTTATTTACCTAATGACTGTAATGCTTATATCTATAGCATATAAGCAGTAACCATTATAATCTAAAGTGTAAGAAACTGAAGTTAATTTTAGCGCGATCAAGTTGTGCTATAATATATACCTACTTAAAGTAATTGACTAGGAGAAAATATGAATAGGTGCCTTAAGCAGTAATAGTCTAGTAGCTTGCAGTGTTGCCAGATTTAGGGAACCTCTTCATAGCGTAGCACCGTTTATAAATTCTTATATTCAATAATTGCGCAAAGCGCATTTAAAATTAAAATTCACTCTCCATTACTTGAAATTAGGTTAGGCAGGAGCTACGACTATCAATCACTACGAGTACTGAATAGTTCTGGCTAGTTTTCAGTAAATGTTAGATGGTAGAGGTGGAGGCGTACTAGGCACTGCGAACTTACGAGTAGGTCTACAAAGTAATCTAACTCGGTGCTAACCACGTTAATTGTTGATTGAAGTCCGTCATCACATCAACTGCCAACTACCTTCATCAGTTGGATCGTTCTAATCCACTGTATTCACGCTACGCTACTTCCTACATAAATGCGACTAAGTACCTAACATGCTTGAGCGTTGTAAATAATATAGGGTTAGTTAGTTAAATTGACTAGACACAATGGGAATCTTCGGTAATAAGCAACTCGTGTAAATTGCAATAAGTTGTATTTTTAAAAGACTTCGAAAAAAGAAGAGGTTCTCAATTCGTGTGTAGGTATGTTGATTTTTTACACGACTGCGCCAGAAGAAGAGTTTTTTTTATTTTACATTTTTTATATTACCTAAGAAGGGTTTTTCTTTTTTCTTATTTTTTCTGTTTTTCTTACCTTAACAGCTTGATGGTTTTTACGTTTTTAGACTTTTTAGTTTGAGAGGCGTTGTTAGATTCGTCTTAATAAATAAATAGTCCGTTTAATAAGTTTGTACATTTTAAGAAAATAATTATTTTTTTAAAATATTCCTTCCCAAATAATGTGTCATATGTGTGTAATTTTCAACAAGGTCTGTGGCCTTTGCAATAAGGTAAAGGTTGAACTTGATTGCCTACCAAGTATTACTTGTGGTTTCTTATTTACCATTGATAAGTAACAAACCACAGGTGGATGTAACTTTAGAATACCTATATAGTATTGACTTTCAAAGACTATAAAACATAACTTGTTAATGCTCTAACCGCTCTACAAATATTTGATGTTTAATAAGTTAATTTCGCTATGTACCTATCATTCATTCAATATGGACATGGAAGTAAATAGCAAATACCATTACATCGCAATACTATTTAATGTATTCTAGATAGACAAATCATTTGTTTGGCATAAGAAACTTACTTTCAATGTGTATTATATTATAATTATCGCCTTCAGATCTAAGTATAAATGCCTGTTTCATTCAGTATTGAGCAGAAGCAGCGTTGGTTTTTAGTGGACCCTTTCGGAATATACCTAAATATGATTCATCTCCTGTCACAATGTCATACACAGCATTTGATATCCGTTCCGTGATCATACTTTAACAATCAACACGAGTTTAAACAGGAATACATTGTGGTAAATAGAGCTAAAATGATTTATTTTATCAACGTAAAGTTCAATGTAAACTGTGAGCTTTCATGACGCACATAAACTCATCGTACCACATGCTTTAAACAAAATGTTTATTACGGGAAAATAAAAATACTTTT
This sequence comes from Noctuana lactifera, assembly GCA_018231305.1. NCBI lineage: Eukaryota > Metazoa > Arthropoda > Insecta > Lepidoptera > Hesperiidae > Noctuana > Noctuana lactifera. Next base: position 3,937 of record DWAV01002501.1, on the reverse strand, counting down.
ACATTCGTGTAGAACCATAATAAAATTATGCGAGTGTATTGATCGTACATTATTCTCATTTCTATCTATCTATTTACATACTTTCGAGTTACGAGACTTACGAGACTGAATTACTTTCGTCAACTTAAATTTAATATATTTAGATAATTTTCAAAAAAATATCTGTCGGTACAAATGTAATGTAATGATATTAATGGTTTTCTTTTATCCAGGGTCTCCTTTTTCTGTGTCTATCATCTAGATCTCTCGTAGGCTGGTAGGTAGATACGTTTCTACTGTACATTCAAAGCGATTGCGCGTGTTTAACAAACAGTTTTTCTAAACCAAACATAATATTTACATTTGTCTTGATGTTCATAAACAAATGTCTATTAACTATCCTGACAATAGATTATTTTGGTATCAGTTAGTAGGTACTCACTACTAAATACGCTTGAGATATAATTGTGGATTAAACAAATAGCAATTTGTAAATCTTATATTTATTTTTATTCCTCCTAAATATACATATTTATAATTACACATAATAAAAACCACTTTCTTTGATTTGGTCACTAATTCTACAAGTTCTATCGGTACGGTACATATTTAGATCAAGAAGATTGTTATTAAAAATACATTGATATCTTGAGAGTCCAATCTGCTATTTTTTACGATTAACCAAAAGGAATTTATGATTTTTTTATGACGTTGGATTTATTCCAAAGACAAAACAGAAAATAAGTGCACAGTAAAGTGTACTCTTTATTGCTTTTTTATAAATAAACGCTAATAAATTTAAGTTTATTTATGAAAATAGTACCTATATTGTGAGCTGTCGATAAATAAAATCATTGTTGCATATAGAATCGCATTTATAGCATTGAGTTAAATGGGACATATACATGACCCTATGCTATCTCATAGCCCATAGGTCGTGATAAAACTTGTAAATAAAAAAAATATATACTACCTAACTTAAGAACTGAAGTAGGTACCCACTCACATTATCAACTTCTCTGTATTTACAGTAACAACATTAAATTTACTTATCATTTATATGTCACTAGCCTTAATTATGCTAATTTGTTAATTTGATATAAGTATCTAATTGACTATAAACATTGTAATAATAAAATATTTGAAGTGTTAATCGCCTCTCAACTGATGTTCACGACAATTTGTTAGCCCCGTCTCCACTCTCATCGCAAAGATTATTATAAATACCTTTTCTCTAATTAATTTGTGTACCTACTGTGATTCCACAAGCTTTGCTCTCAGAAAACGATGTAAGCAAAGAAACAACAGAGGAAAAAACGTATATATAAGTAGGTATATTACCGTAACATAGGTTTGCTGAGATGCAATTGCGATTAAAAAACCTTTCGTCTGTAAAATTCTGTAGGTGATAATCGCTGATGTAGCTAGATGGGAAAATAGAAAATGAATAAATGAAATGCCCATAATCGCCCCAAATAAGTATTTCATAGAGTAGAAAAGGGTAAATAAGGCTTGTAGCACACTGCACGTTGCTAAACGCACGGATATGTTAGCTATTTATAGACTACATAATAGCTAACCTTTTATTTAAGTAGGTAAACCATTATTATTGTATTCTTTCGTTATATTTACATTACAAACTTAGATACAACAAGTAGATTTATACCTATCTTAATGCACCATATTTACGAGTATTGTTTATTGAGCACTAATACTAAACGATATTTTTGTATTCATATGATTGGTAGTGTTTATTTGACACGAATGCGTGTGTGTATTTATAAATAACATTTATATGTATTAAGTTCGCTGATATGAGCAGTAGTGCTTCTGTTCCGAAACGATAAACCGATGCCAATGACACAGATGACGAGTATAAATGACGACTAGACGACTTATTGTATATAGATAAGGTTGTAATGGTAAATAAAATAACTATTTAAAAAATCTTTTTAAAATGAAGCTTTTATCCAAAATAGTTACACATAAATTAAAAATAATTTATCCAAAGAGCAACTCGAATAAATGAATATAAAGTAAAATAGATCGATCGAGATTCTAGAAGTAACGTTTATAATTTTAATATTTTGTTACATCAAATATTTTTTAAAGCTTGTTGAGCATAAAAAGTTAATTAAATTAATGTTTTTCTATTATAATTTTTTGATACAAGATTTTAAAAGTTTCGATCTATTTTATAGGTATTCACTGATATCGTAAAACATTTCAAGCTGCTCCTTTATTAAATTATTTTTTACATTTCAGTCCATCAGTCATTTTGGATAAAAGATTGTTTTAAAAAGTTTATTTAATTAATTAATTTTTTAGTTTTACACAAAAAGCTCCTGAATAAGCCAAAAACTGGTGGATTTCATCGACATCACTACGCGTTCCTCTCACCACCTTGCTTTTGTTAACACAACAGTAGAGTTATAATAAAAATATAAGACGGCAACATTTAGATAGCCTGCCTTCAACCCTTTTTATGTCCCACTAATAGGATTGTTTGCATTGCTGGATTGATTGCTGGAGTGGTGAAATGTTTAAATTTGCCAGTGACTTAAACGTATAGGAAAGTAACGTTACTATGGTTAGCATTTTTGTGGAAACTAAAATAATAATAGACTAAATAATATATAAAAAATTTGTTAAATCTAAGTTAGAGTTAGGTAATTCCAAAAACTTACAAATATATTCTAAGAAGTTATAGGTTGTAGTTGTAATATAGCTAGCAAGTAACAATTAGAAACTTAATGCAGAAGACGTTCTAAGCCTGGATTCATAAGATGATTTGCAAAACCAGAAAATCTCTTAAATAAGCCGAAAAGCAATGTCATAAACTGTTTTGTTCAAGTACGGAATGTTACTTACCTATATCATTGGCATTGACATGTGACAATCTATTTGATGAGTAAATAATAGTGTAATTACAATGAAGTAGAAAGCGTAGAGGGGCGGAGCATGGTGTAGCACGGGCTGAATGCTGAACGGGCGCGCGCAGTGGGTCGGTGGAGCGCGCGCGTGCGCCACTGCTGGTCGTGTCGTGCGTGTAGCCGTCCCGCGTCCGCGCCCGCCTCCGCCTCGGGCGCTCCGACACGACCGCACGCGACGTCGTCGCGACTTGCGACCCTCTTATAAAGCGATCACCCCGCGACCACTCGCACGCAGTCTCGGCTCAACCGCGATCTCTTGTGCACTCACTAACCGGCTTTCACGTGTCCGCCAAGTTACATTAAACTTTTTACACAAGTGAAACGAAAATATCGTGATCATGGCAGACTGGGGATACACCTGTGAAAACGGTGAGTTTACCTTTTGCCGAAGTGCTCTACAACAAAGCGCAGTGAACGGAACCAACCGGTTTGTTTACGTCGGGCACGTGACAGATCCCATGTAAATAAAAGAAATTTTCAAGTTTAATGTTGTGTGCAAATTCCTAAGTAAGATAACGATTTTAGTTACAACATATTTAGTACGGTGTATTTATACTGATTATAATTAAAATTGCCTATATGTAAATATAATGAATTGATGAGTCAGCGGCGGAAAACAAAATACTGTATGTAAAGTGACGTAGAATCAGGGTTTTTCTTTTGTATATAATGCCCAATTTGTTGTCATTCACGATACACCTGTTACATTACATTTTATGACATTTTTGTTTTATTTTATTTTCGTATTCGGCAAAGAATTACGAATTTACAAAAGAGGAGTAGTTTTTTTTAAATATCTGCAGTAATCATTCGTAATAGAAACCTAATAGATAAATATTGTAATTTATATACTTATTAGCTACTGGTTCTTTTGTTTTACTTGAAGATGTTCGTAATTTTGTTAATATTAGGTACCTAACTTATTCTGACTAAATAAGAGCCTATGTGTGTGCATAACTGCATAACATGGTTCTTTACACCCATGGGCCTTGGGATTTAACAACTGCGGTTAGCTACAATAAATC
>DWAV01002500.1:0-11077 GCA_018231305.1 Noctuana lactifera | reverse complement strand
ATTTAGTGCGCCCTCTTGGAATGAATCATTAAGCAATGCCTTGGAACAGGATACTCTAAGCAGACTGGAAATGGCCTACAGAAAGGGTTTGTTTTTCCTTGCTTATATAAAATACAGTATCTTAAACGATACTGAGATTGGTTGAATATATCGTAATTATACTACCAATTATCCTGTCTTCTCTGTTGCACCTACATGCATTAAACCTACATATTAGTACGTATACGTACATATAAGTACTTCATAATATTCCGTGATCCATAACATAGGTTGACCTAGTCTGGACACTAGTCTCTCATCCTTAATCAAGTTCTTGTATAAGAATAGGCTCTTTTATTAATAATGTTGTATTACTGTAACATTTAAGTTTCGGAGAAAATAAATGAAGTAACTATTATAATATATTATAGGGTATTCGAACACTCTTAGTTGGTAGCTTTAATTTAAAAAAAAAACAATTGTATTGTAACCTCAGGAGAAGACGCGAAAAATTTATTTTTAAATCTGTACAAGTACAAGTAAAATTAAAATACAACCACGAAATTGATTTCTTACTTCTTATTTAGTAAAAACATATTTAAGTTCTAAAAGATCATAAAAAGACAATAACAGAACTGACACAATAAAAGGTGGAAATGCTGTAGGTATCCTATATCCGTGACACAGGTTAAGTCATTTAAGTTTGTTTGGGTGTAACTATCGCGCGTAAACTGCGGCCTCGATTAGCTCCCCAGACCTCATTTACGCCAAATTAAGGCGAAGCGTTAACTGCGCACATCAATTGTAGGTCGAACTTAAAAGTAGGCTTCAAATTGTAACTTCCTTTTACTGATTATACATAAATTGGGTCAAACAAACTTTCCCATACTGTGGACTTGAGAATACAATCATTTGATGCATGAACCTATGTAAAATAAATATATATTATTATGAAAGAGATAATTTATATATTCTTATGGTAGCAGCAATTTTATATCCAACAACAAGGGTCTCCTCTCACAATCAAGGAAGACCCAGTAATAAGATAAACACGTTTCTTATTTGTCTAAATTACCTAATTAGTAATGGTTTATCCAGCGGGTGTATGTAAGGTAACCATTTCGGTTGTTTAATTCCCAGTTACTTTATGTAAACAGGAATAGAAATTCTATTTGGCATCCTAGTGTTCTAGCCCTTAAAAAACCTTTTGAATAACTCTTTTTGAAACCAGCAACGAAATTTCTCCAACTTAGACCGCAGATATCGAAGCTACAGTTTCTCTGCAACTTTGGAAATGCATAAACACCACCGGAGCTTCCGTTTTATAACTTTGATAATAATTTTATGTACCGCGGGAGTTGGCTAAGAAACTACTCTATTTACATGCTTACTTCTTGATATACATGTATAATCCTAGGTCGCTACGTTTTTTCTTGTAAATATTATTACCATTATTTTGACCTACTTTGGAAATCTATCGTTATATAAACAAACATTGTAGAACGGTCAAATGGCAGATGATTCTCCTATTCTCGATTAACCTAACGTCTGCACTCAATCTACTTCGACTCAAAGATTAGATTGATGACAATCCGCAAAAACTAGATTCCCGCCACATCAATACGTAACGTCGTTGGTAGCAAAAAGCTATGAATACGAAGAAAATCTAGAGTTAAATATTACTAACTAACCTAACAATTTACCCATTTAACCTCTAGCGTCGTGCGAGATAACGAAAATTAATAATGCCTAAGTATAAGAAAAGGGTTATAATTATAATTTGAGCGTCCTAAATAAACTCGACATCTACTGTGTGTTAATTAGTGGTATAAATAGACGGAATTAATTGAAGTTTTGATAACTATTATTCTAGTTAATTTTAAACGTGATTGAGTAAGTATTAATCAATCATAAACAATTTTTTACAGTTCTAAGGTACCTAAAGCTGATAATAATATATTCGTCAATGAAGATAACCATCAAATTTAAGCTTCTAAATTCAACGTAGTTTATGACTGAATAATAAAACTATTTATTTAAAAAATATATAAATAATTTTATTTGGCACAAATAACTACGTACAAACGTGTTACGATACGACAATATTTGTTTTAGTGCACACCAATTATTTACCATTTCCAGGTGTACAAATAAAATAAATTGGATTACAATTTAACTCTTACTTTTATTTAAGGTAATTACTCCGATTTCGTTTAAATATATTTTTTAACTCATCATAGTAATATGAGATAAAAAATTATATTTATTATATACTCGTAAGAGTATTTATATTACAAAATATTACAATATCACAATAAACTCCGCAAAAGATCTACTTTAGAAATAGAAACAGAGAAATTATTTGATCGACTTGAATGTACTTATTTGATCTACACTTTTCAAAAATTATATAATAATTAAAAGAAGGTATTTTCAGTAAAGCGTCCTTTATTTCAAAATGAGGATATTCAGAACGGTGCTTCTTTGCAGATAACATTTTAATTTTATGAAAAGGAAACCCGCTATTCAATGTAAGTAGATTCAACCTTTAACACCAGAGATTAATTGAGATTGAGAGCTTGATTCTTACGTTCACAGAGCTTAGAATTTTCTTATTAAGCTGAAGTATTTCGTCACAATATAAGTAATTAATTATCATCATCAATCCATCACAGTCCCACTTCTGGGCACATGTCTCCCTCAAATATTAGAATGGGTTAGGCTAGTCTGCCATGCTGTGGGTTGGTGTACTTCACATGCCTTCTGAGAACTTTATGGATAACTCTTGGGTATGCATGTTTTTGTCACGATGTTTTCCCTCATCAAAGAACAGAAGATAATTAATTTTATTAATTAATAAAATTTAATGACAAAAAATATTTCTTGCTGTACGAGACACGCTTTGGTATGAATTATTATGATCCAAAAAAACCGACAGGGACAACCAGCATGACTTAACTTTGACAAACCAATACATCCTGAAATAAAAAAACCATTGCTCCAAACACAAAAAATACAGATTGAAAGTATCAAATTTTGTCCGATTCGTTCATTAAACATATGAAAGCATGACATTAGCTTTAACCCTCCTTATTTATTAATCATGTATCTAAACCAACAAGGTGAATGACTTGGAAGAGATACGAAGATATCGAATTCTATCAGACATCTAGCAGTGCTGCTCAAGGGGACAATTCTGTTTCAATTTGTTGAATGTGTCGGGCAAAAATTGTGTTAGGTAACTCGCACCGCACAGTCTTGTGTAAGTAGATAAACAAAGGTATTCCATCTCCCGTTTCGCAGAATACCTACTCAGTTTGTTTCGGAAGAAATTTTCAGGATACTGAATTGAATTACTTTTCCTTCTCCTCAACTCAGAATAATGTATGCTTGTAGCTTGTGAAAACCATAAACAAGGAGCAGTCGGTGTTACGTGCTTCGCTGGATAGGCAGAGATGAATGAAGTTTCGCCCGCGTGTTCTGCTACCTAACTAAACAAACATCAACTTACAACTCATACATATGTATTTCCATTTTTACAAGCTTTTTATCTGTCTTAAAAAAGGAGGTTATTAATTCAATGCGTATGTGTGCAGGATAATCACACATGATTTATGTAGTACCTACTTAGCATTTCCAAGAAGATATACAAAACTATATAGGTATATACATACATGTATTAGTTGGTATGTACCTATTTAATTTATATATATATTTTTCCTGTAACGTAACTAGTAATGCTTAAGCTTTTTTACTAAATTTGTTTTGAAACCAAATAAAAACATTACAATTATACAAAAATCTGTAGGTCAGAAAAGTAGTCAGTATGAAAAGATTTATCGCAGTGGGTAGGTATTTACCGGACCGCTCACAAATTAACGACTCGAATCAATCTCTTCTCGTTTTCGTATTCCGCCAGCGTCCGCAGTAGTCTATACAGAAACCGAGGACGGGTTTAATATAAATGAATTTATTCATTTTTACAGTAACAATTTGCATTTACGTAAGATGTAAAAAATATACTCTGTGAATGAATAGTTCTCTATTTTCTATGATGAAATTTCTTCCATGTGACCTGGGACTAGAAAACTTATATAAGATGCAACAACCTTATAACCCTTGGACATACGTACAATCTCAAATCGGATAAAAGTCGTAATTGTTTATGGTATTCGTTATAAAAGCGGTGACGGTATAGACAGGATGGTTGAAATCTAATAATTTATATATTACGTCTATAGTATAAGTATGGACAAATCATGTCATTAAAAATTCCAAATATATATCGCCAGGATAACTGTGCAAGTTTACCTATTACTAGGAAACTCTACAGCATTGGTAGAGTTTCCTAGTAAATACAATAAGTTCCAGGTTTATAGTTGTTTCTCCTATATTAATAAAGTATATGTCAGAACATATAAGTCAGCTATTGTTATTGGTCCATTACATGCCTCAGACAAAATTTGGATCCCTTGATAATGGCTTATTACGTGGTAATAATTCGCTATGAAAGAAACTAGACGTTTGATGCAATAAGCGAGAATGTGAACACGTAATGTAAAGCGATGCCGCTAAAGTGTTCGACCACGTCACGCGATGTGGCGGATATTGCGCATATGGAAGGAAGCGAACTACGCCATCAGCTGTCGTTCAACACGGGATCGCAAACGTGCAAAAATTAGTTTGGTCCTAGTTTTATTATAATAGTGATACCTACTGTTTTTTTTAATAACTTACAATTCTAATGGTATATGTGCATGCAGTTCCTGATAAAACGTAGAGTAAGCAGTCGGTAGAGTAAATAAATGTGTGATTAAAACGTTATGTCATTGTAATATTTTCAGACTATACATGGTGCTCGAATATTATAGGTTCCTCTAATTTATCAACATAATATTAACAAAAAGAATATTTTTACAAATTATTATGATGATTGGTGGTTAATATACCTACTATTTATCTAAAATACTCGTACATATTCGTACATGACGTATATCGAAATTGCTCTCGCTACCCATTTCGGCTATTCACGTTATATAACCAAATATTGTATAGTGTGTTCAGATGGTTTAGCCTTTTGTAATTATCCTAATAGTAAGACGTAAATAAACGTAGATGTAATCTGGATATATAAGTAAAACTAGAACATATCTAGCAGTCAAATAGCTTAGAAATATTTTATTCGGATAGACGTACACACAATAGGAACGGAGCCGCTAAGGTGTTTGAAAGGAGACACGCGATATGGCGGATAGTGCGTACACGGAAGGAAGAACTGCCTTAATCAAATGTTGTTACTGACAGGAAGTAAAAGCGTGTGAAACTTACCAAGTTACAATGAATCGAATCTATGGCTTATTTCATTGCCATACTTTCTTCGAAAAGGAAACGAATGAAATAATATACCTACAGAGAACAATTAATAATTTAATAATTTATTAACAGAAATAAGTACCTACCACTAAACTCATTATTATAAAAAATATATCAGGTAGTCTGCTTACTTATTATTCATTTAAGATTTTATAAAAATCGAATTTTTGACAAGTAAGATAATAGAAAATCGTAGATATTCTTACCTACATCTCATTTAATGAAATTTCCTGATATGCAATTGAACATTATAGCAAGCATTCATTAAACTATAGCAAGTTCGTTAATTCCTACAATTCAGCAAAAGATATTGTCCGGCGATCGCCGTTTTTTATCATGCTGTATTGTAAAACGGAATCCCACTCGCGTTCGTCTGTTTGAATTCGGACTCAGCCATATTTGCACAGTCTGCGCAATCAGCGCTGCAGCCAGTCGCAGTGGTACGTATGCAAACATTAGATCTGTGGGAAATCTCTTCAATATCCCCTTTAATTCAATATACTAACAAATATGATGTATTATAACATACTATCTCGGTTAAGGCCCGAATCAGGGCTCCGAGCAGCCCCTACTCCCCAGGATTAGAGATTATGGCTTTCTATTTAAAGTTTTCAAGCATCCAGATTCACATTATAATATTTACCTAGTTTTTTATAGGCGGTAGAACTTGTACAGTTCGTTGGGTAAGGCTCACTAAGCAAGTGCTTATGTTACGGAGATCACCTCGGTCCTGATGATTAGCAACGAATCCATCTCTTATAAGCAATCTATCCTATTCTATTTGAGGTTGATCGTGGAAGAAGATACGAAAAAATTATTTAAGTTTGGACAAAAGTTGAAATCTATGGTTTTTCTTAACTAGTTGCTCATAATTACAAGATCAAAGAGTTTTACTTTGTATAAGACATAACATTACTTACACAAATCTGCAAACAGATTACTAGATCGATAAACACATCAGTGCCTGATTGGACACAATCATATTATATTCGATTAGTGTATTGTCACTAAGCAAATTCCATGTTCGATTGATTCAGGTAAGGGAGGTTACGAGTCTACCTACTAAGACTTAGGAATGTGCCTGGTAGCGTGTGGTATAGACAGAAACAGATTGTAAAACTGTAGGTGATTGTCAAACAGTAAATAAATACGAATTATAAGTATGTTTGATGCGTTTCACAAACAAACTACGTGCTTGATGCATTTGAGAGATTTTTATTAACGATCTATCTGTCAAATGTGTTTGATGTCTGCGGAATTTTTCAAACAATGTTTGTCAAGCCAACTGGGTGCAAAGAATACGACTAGTTAACCGACAGCACAGACGCAACGCGACGTGAAGGCCAGCAGTAACTGAATATTGTTTCATTAGTGTTTCTAATACGAAGTACTACCGACATACCTCTATGGTTTCTCTCTACACCCAATAATAAAGTCCACGCCGATGAAGTCGCGGACGTAAGCTAGTATAAAATGAAGTGACGGTTTGCCACTCCATTATTATGAACACGAAAAAAATTCTTTTTCTTTATTTTCCTCGAAGCATTAGCAGGAATGTCTGTACTATATTTTTACGACAAACATAAAACACTTTCACATTATGGCACCTCTAAGGCAAATGAAATGCATTTTTAAAGCATAATACTGGCAACAATATTTTTCATCATAAATGGGATAAGTATACTGTAGGGACCACAGCACGTATGCATAATATTAACAAGGTACGATGCAGCAAAATAGACTGGGGACACTTTTGAAAAACGACTTTCACTTCTTGCTTCTGAAAGCATACTATTTTTGTCCATCTCGCCAATTTAACCTTTCTGCTTTGAATCGTAATAGCAAGCACTCTGACGCTAATTAAATTGTTTTAAAAATCATAATTCTCCTTATTACCACTTCATAATTTATTTAAATATTTTTTCTTACAGTCAATGCATATAAAATTTGCGTTAAATTCATAGAAAAAGATAGTAAACGTTTATTTTATAGGCAACAGAAATCTAAATTCATCATCAGTTTGTTATTATTTAATTAATAAGTTGTTATGTAGATAAGATAGTGTTTTTAAGTAGAAAATTCAAATTCATAAAAGTGTTGATAAAAACTGAAAGAAATGAATAAGACCGGTTTAATTAGCGAAATAACCAGATGAAAACAGATCTGGTTTTCATCCTATCATTGTAAGGAAAATGGAAGGATAATAAAAAATAGAGTAATATTTTTACAGTTTCATTTATCAAGTTTTTATAACCCTAGATTCCATTCGATTCAACGTTCAATCTCAGCAGTAACTTAGATTCCCAGAAACGAGTCAAATTTGCATCAAGAAGCTTCGATATTCGCTAAATCGTCGAGAATTTCGCGCTTAAACTTGAATCATTTGAGAGAGCAATGAACTCAGGAAAATCCGATCTACTTAAAAATACATTTTTAAAGTAGATCGGATGTTCCTCAGAAAGAGATGTTCCTTATCCGAACCTTGTAAATATAAAGTGGTTAGGTTTTCGTAACTGTTGTACTAAACATAGAGTTCTTGTTTAGCATAATCGGGAAAATTTGAGAAATTGTAGGTAGGTAGGTAGGTAGACTTGCACAGTTCCAGCGAGGTAATATCGCTACTGTCGGAAAATCGGTTCTTGTGTTACGGTTGGGAAAGAGTGCATGTCTGAGACACTTTATTTCAATGTGATCATTTTAATTATCAATATTATATAGATTATATAGATTAACATATTTTAGTCAAGTAAAAATATTGAGGTGTGATCCGTTAAAAATTTTATTCTGGGAGCTGTAAAAATTGTACATAAAAAGTTAAGCTCGTATTTAAAAATTTTAGGTACTCATAGGTATTAATACTCATATCGACTCTACACTTTGTCATTGTAATTTGTAAACAGATACACGTCGACATTCGTACGATCATTTAATTAAAACGCGCAAAATAATATTCTACAGATGCAATTCAGAAACGAATGCAAATAATTCATCAATTAGCCACTACAATCATTTCGTGCTGTTTACTGTGACATGCCAAAATATACGCGATCCAGAGTATTTTCATAAACCAATTTGTTCATCGTAGACTCATCTACCGTATGCGTTTTTGGTACAAAAAAAATACCGTAGGTAGGTACTTATGAATTTTCCATATATTCAAAATTTAAAAAATTATCGGGCAGTATTCTAACTACCTTTAATTACATCCTTAAGGTTTTGTACAGCTACAATTAGTAATTTTCCCCGTCGGTCTATAAAACGTTTTCACTGAAGCTACAAAGCTACAAAGCGTGCAAGAGAAAAATTTGCATCTAAATTGGTTCAGCTATTTTACGGAAAAGTCGTAACTGACACATAGACAAATAAAATAACAAACTTCTCCAACATGGCGCGCTACGCTTGCAACAAATTCAAAATCATTATAACTTTGAGTCGATAAACTAAGTAATAAGCTCTTTATTTCACTTTTATTTTATTTTAAATTTAAGACTTAATTCAAGAAAGTCACAATTATTTACCAATAAAAATAGTACAAACCGAAGTCAAAATGTTAAGAAAGATTTATCTTATAAATGTAAGATGGGAAAACATGTACCTACAGCTCATAAGGCATAAATTATCTTGACATGTCTACGACACCCACGTAGCCGTCGTCTGAACAAAGGAACATTTAATATTACTTATAAAAGAAGGCCAGTTATTACTTAAGAATGAATGATGATTATAGCAAACAAATGTCACATTATTACAGTACGAGTAGTATCATTAACTATTTTAATAATTTGGTCTTTGCAATAATTGAGGTATTTGAAATCTACACAACTAGGTACGTATAATACCTATAACATGATATACTTATACTTATATATTATCAAAGGCATACTTACTATTTATTTAACTGTAAAAACCAAGGTACGAGACACATATCATGTTATCTCTAGACTGACTGAGAAAAGTAACAAGAAGCATTACTGTTCAACTCCATCCAACCGAGATATAAATCTGTTCTTGTAAATCTCCAAAGGGATCCTTGCCTGCTTGTTACACGACTGGGTTTAACTTGTAACTAAACTTTCTTAACTGTCTAATCTTCTATTACCTTTTTATATCACATTTAAAAGTTTCATCGAGAGCTAATGAAATAGAAATTTGACAAAAAATAGTTTAAATTTTCCACTTTAAAAAATATTTTACCAGTAGCTAGCCTTGATAAATGTGCAAATTTTCAAATAAATCAGACAGCTAGAAGTGGTTAACATTAACGTAGAAAGATTTTCTTACATTGATAGGTATAGGGCTAATAAAAGTGTGTTACGAGTATAATAGCTTTATGACACAGAAAATAAAGTATTTTGGTGGTACAATCAAGCTGATTGAGCTGTACGCAAACTTACTTATCTGTTGTTACGCACAATCAGTCTACAATATTTCACTAAAAAGCTTAATTCACCATTTTCATTGTACCTATCTCATTCGCTTTTCATATTTCAGCAATATAGACTTTCAGTAATATGAAATGGTTTATGGATTATTTTAATGGATTGCGCATTTGCAATTTCAACTATTGCTAAATTACATAATTATTAAATAGTTTAGTAATAAAGTGCCAGTTACGTTTCTAATATAATATGTATTATAGTAGTATAAAATTGCAATAATCAACATTATTTTGTCATTATAACGGGTATTGTTTTTTTCTTTATATAAAGTAAATAGCCTATGCCCGCGACAGCGTTCGCATTAATTTTTCATCTATTTAATTAGTGTAAATGCTTTGATCTCAATTAAAAAATTGCTAAAATCTTCTAACAAATTAATTTAGCTACCTCTAGAGCCTTTTATTTTTTATTTGTGGTTTAAGCAAAAAACAGGGTCGTTTTTATTTTTTGACCAAGCCAAGGTTCGGGTAGGCCAGCGCTTTCTTCGCAGAAGTATGTTTTAGTATTGCTTTGTATGTTAATAATATTCGTCCTTGTTTTCGTCGTTGTTTCATTGAGATACTTTCATAAAGTAGGGCGGACGTGCACAACCATAAATATCAAACGTCGCGTCGCGTTGTCCACAACCGAACCTCGTAGAAATCATCTTTTTGGGCGTCGATTGAGATTGAGATTCGACAAAGTATAATTAATCTTACCACTCAGCATTATTATGGAAGAGAACTTATAGAATCGAATATTACCTACGTGAGCGTTTTTCAATGCAGGGTGCATACTTTCCCATACTTTTATCAAATGTAGCTAAAAAATAAAAAAGTGCTGGCACGGCCCTGAAAATAAAATTGTAATCGCTTTATCAGTGCATTTGAAAATAGAGTAATAATTTGCTCAGAAGTGCACAAGCATGATACTTACGAGTATAACTAAATGCATAGCTTTATAAGACTTTTCCTTATTTCAATTCTAAAAGATTTTTATGTTATTAAATTTTGAGCAAGTAGCCAACTTTTAGTGTATTTTATTCGGTTGGTTATTACAGTTTCAATACATACAAAACTTAATGTACTATAGGGGGATTAAGTTATATTACGCGCCATGCTCGGTTTTTGTTACGAGCTGACGTTAATCCACAGAGTAGGTATACCGAAGTGTATATACAAATTAGTACCAAATCCAACCACTCGTTCCGGTATGAATGCAGGTAAATCCGCCCGTCACTCTTTGAATCCCCTTTGAAGTCCGAAGAGGGTCAAAATCTGATGCCGCAAGTAATTTATTAACACAAC
>DWAV01002499.1:0-11077 GCA_018231305.1 Noctuana lactifera | reverse complement strand
AAATGGCGACTGTAAAAGATTAATATTACTTAGGCCTTTGAACAGCAACGTGCTTCTATTGAAAATTGAATTCAGATTCAATTCAAGGTAATCGTAAAGTTGAAAGCTTTGAAGCAGTTTCAATGTTAATTTATATAGAAAATAAATATGATCCACCTATGCATAATAGTTATGTTTAATGTATGTAAATAAAGGCGTGCAAAATAGCTGGAGATATTAAGTGTACAAGAGGTTTTATTTAGTTCAAACTAAATATCGAAAAACAAATTAAAAGTAAAATAAAAAAGCGATATTAAGCCGACTCTTCACTACTTTAGTTTACGTAATTCATTCAAAATAAAAAGTAACCTTAACCGCTAAGAAAACACGTAGACCGCTGATCAGAAAACACAGGAAAGCAATAAATTACACACGCAGACACCACCATAAGAAAAACGTTGTCTTATTTAGACGCGGAAGAGCTTGCCATGCATAAAATACTCTCTTATTTGTACCTATTTACATATAAGTTTACCTCCGGGAATCAATTTAAAAAAGTAAACAACTAACTGGGCTAAGCAGGAAGTGCAGGGTTATTTTATGTCTATTCCTGAACGTAGGTAGCCGCGGCGCTTTGATCTACGTGGAACGGAACGCAACTGCGTGAAAAATGAGGTGAAATGGCGCGAAAGGGCTTCATGTGACGCCATTTTGGAAATTAATTAAACGGAATATTCAAAACAAATTGATGAATATTGAAAGGACATACTATTTTTTTATATTAGGCATACATTAAAAAGAGTTTTTTCTATCTTTTTTGTGCCTTAAGCTCAATAGGCGTTGATTTAGCTATGTGCTTATGTCAGAAAGCTTTCATAGTACATTTTATAGCTAGGTTCTATACGGTCAGATAAATAGTTGTCGTGTCTCGTGTCTGAACAGTAATTAACACATTGTTATCTATGACTCAGGTTGTCGGTTGTCGGTAACCCGTTTATTCATTCAAGTAACTAAAATCTGTAGTTTTTGGTAACTTTGATCTCTATTATAAACCTACTAGTTCAAAGGTACAGAATATTACCTAAGTTATGAAATTGGTACAAAAATCTTAATTCATCATTTTGACAACCCGCGTGGTGTAGTGGTTACCGCGCCAGTCCACCATTCGAAGGCTCCCGGGTTCGATCCAGGGCGGTGCAAAAATTTAAATGATGAATTTAAATAGTAAAATTGTAATTGGTATTTGTGTAATTGCTTTGTGTGTGTCCACTTCATGGCACCCACGACACAATCCTAATGTAGGGCTGTGAGTGTGAAGCGTTATTTATTTATTTATCAATTAAATTTCTGCCTCGCTGGGAAATGAACCCAGGACTTTTCAAATCGGGTACCAGCACAGTGACTATACCACACGGACTGTCAAACAATAAAACCAATTAATTATGCGTTACCAATTAGGTATACCTACTGCAAAATAGGGGCGCGGTTTCTCGGTCAGATGGTATAGATAGATGGATAGTAAATCAATATGACTTACTAAACAATATTTATCCTTGAACCGCTGACCCGAGTTGACCCCGATGCATGATAATGCATAGCTTAGTGCTGACGGTTATCAGTAAGGCTATTGTTAGACAACACATCGGAATTTCTTGTATCTAATACTATATAATATGTACCTAAGTATAATGTTTGTAGGGTTAATTTTACAACACTGTGTAATATTTGCATGTTAGAAATAGCTAAGTGTGATATCTATAATTACATAATCATATACATCTATATAAATTGTACCACACTAAATAAATAAATATGTAACAAGTAAATTTGTCTGTACATGGTATACCTAATTTAATAATATTTTTTTTACTAAGCGTCCTTCAAGGGTCAAATTCGAAAAGAAATGACTTAATAATATTTGGGGATATACCTACTTATATGCATTACAAAAACCTTAAGAGACCCTTTAATTAATGAGAAATGTAGCGTTTTTCGATCGAAAACCGTATTAATAAAGACAAACGTGAGACAAAATATTGTTTTTTTACTTTCTGTTTGCAAAAGTTGATTTAATTTCATTTATGAATTACTAGCTGAGCCGGCGAACTTCGTACCGCCGCAAAATCAGTAAATTATACATATAAAACTTCCTCTTGAATCACTCTATCTATTAAAAAAAACTGCATCAAAATCCGTTGTGTAGTTTTAAAGATCTAAGCACTACTATGTGTAGTCTGTATACTACGTAGTATTAGGTATACTACGTGTAGTCACCGAGGGGTGGGACGGAGGTAAGGAATTGTAAAAATTGAATCTCGTAGTACGGGTACACGTTTCCTTAAGTATTCATATAAAATCACTCGTATGTACAGAGTAAATTACGCTAATTCATGCTACTGTCTCGTTTGTTACAAGATTCGTAAATTAGTCTGTCCGTCGTATTCAGCATTTATTATGATTTATATCAAGCGTCCGTTTTAGTCATTTCTGCGGGCCTAGTGGGCCAAGGATGGCGATTATGCCGTCTGAGAGTAACTGTACATAATAAGATTAATAAGGCATCACTATCAAAATTGTTCAAGTCAGCGAATGTAACCTAGCGGATTTCGACCTTTCTGTCTGTTAGGTTCGGGTTTGGTCCCCTCACACAATTAATATTTCAATATTATGGATTAATTTATCACTTCTTATTGGATGAAGAAAAACATTGTGACAAAATCTTTGATTTCGGTAAATGGCTGTTGAAGGCCTGCACTTTGCTAGTGTCGTGGCGTCGTGGGTCTATGGCTTAAACCCTTCTCATATTTGAGACGCGACCCGTGCCCAATGATGGGACAGTTATTTTTTATTTTATATGTTGGTGATGACGATCACTCTCTTTCACGGGTTTTTGAACGTAATTAATATATGGATATTGAATATATATAACTAGCGACCCGCCCCGGCTTCGCACGGGTGCAATGCTGATAATAAAATACACTACAGAAAAACTGTAAACGTTTATACATATTATTATAAACCTTCCTCTTCAATCACTCTGTCTATTAAAAAAAAACGGACCAAAATCCGTTGCGTAGTTTTAAAGATTTAAATATACATAGGGATATATGGACAGAGAAAGCGACTTTGTTTTATACTATGTAGTGATTACGTATTATTAATATTTTATTTATTAATAATACTTATACAAATAAGTTTATTGTTTTTGTTTCTCTGTTAGTCGTTTTCTTGTGTCAGTCTTGACTGATCCAACAAAAATAATTCCTTTCTGTTCTTTCTGTCTTATTCCTTAATCTGTTGCGGTATTTATAATGTGTAAAAAATGCTATTCTAATTAAGACGTCATACAAAATACGACACCGTATCACAATAAAAACATATTTCTTTCAAACTAACACAATACAGCTTTAGAAATAAAACCACGTTGGATTTAAATCTTAAAATATGGCTTACAAGATAATAAAAAGACGACATCTTGTCTACTGATAGCTTCTATTCACATTACGCGCCATAAAATATCTATTACAGATGCACGAAGAGATGAGATCGGAGCGGAATTGATAAGTTTTATTGTGGCCACTAACCCTTGTCCATTATTATGGTTATATATTGTTGTTTGAGGTCAGCACAACAGCTCTAGTTTGGAATAGTTTGGAAAGTTGTTACGGTTAAGTTTTTAATCCACTTAAAAAAATTTATTTTTTAAATTGTATGTATGAATGTATGTAATGGAACTTCTAGATATACACAAAATCTAAAAAGGATTTCAAACAAACAAATAGATAACACATGGACTACTACTTATATTTTACACATTAGAAAAGGTTCGATTCGTATCGATAATATCGATTATTAAATGTCATATTCATTTATAATTCTTTTTGACGTTATAAAGTGTGAAGTTGCCACCAAACACCCTAATAAATCTAAATTCATCAATTATATTTCTGCCCCGCCGGGGATCGAACCCGGGACCCTTCGAATGGTGGACTGGCGTGAACCACTACACCACAAAGGGTTGTTTTCATAATAAAACGTGCAGGATAATTTCCTGTCTGTCTCTGTTCCATGTTTTCGACAGTAAGGAATAGCTGACTCACGGCGACAATCCAATATTCATGGCGTCGCGCTGGTTCCGAATAATAACTTTAAAAGCCTTTTTGTTAGCGAGCGACATAATCCGGTGTCGTGTTGATAAGTTTTGTTTTATTGTAGGCATTCCCCCTCAATAGGCTAGGGTTTGTTTGTTTCTGGTGAGTTTTATTGGCAAACTACGTGTATCTCTTGTTTACGGCTTAGCTTAAAATTATGTATTTTTGGCTTGAAATTTTGTCATTTTGTCCCAACATTTTAGAAATTCCTTTCATACAACACACTTGTCGATTGTCGTGTTTAATTTTTTAATTTCAAAATGATCAAGCCATACAAACTTTAACTCCCCCATCCCCTTCAAAGATCAAATTTAAAAAAATCTCGCTTAACGTCTCCTACTCCTATGTTTAAAGTAAAACCACGAAAATGACCTTTCGCTCTCGTATTTTAGTAGATATCTTAATTCAAATTTTTGTTTGTTTGACAACAAAGGCCTAAGACTCTAAGTCCTTCCGTGCAAAATAGGTAACGTTGTATACGAAATCTGTAACTACACAGTAGTACAGTAGACATCACTCCTAATAAAGTTATGGAAACTATAAGCCATGGTAAATTAAATGGTGTTATGTTAATTTAAGTCATAAATGTAAAAATATGCTATAACATGCATCTCTATAAACATATAATTTATACTATTCTTATAAAGCTGAAGAGTTTGTTTGTTTGTTTAAACGCGCTAATCTCAGGAACAACTGGACCGATTTGGAAAATTCTTTTTGTGTATGATAGCTACATTCATGAGGAAGGTTATAGGCTATCAAGCAATACGTTACTATTCTTAACGCGCGTGAAACCGCGTGGTACAGCTTGTAATATAAAATGCCGACGTATAAAATGCAAGAATTAACAAATAACCGCAATAGCGACGCAAAGCACAGGGATTGTTGTTTATTGGTTTATAGACATTGATTTGCATGAATTTCCTCATATACTCCAACGTCACAGATGTATAAGGAAAATTGTGGTTAAACAGGATGATATTAGGCGTTTTATACGTTCTTACGTGTATTAATAAATGACCAGTCGCAGTTAAACAACGTACTGTAGCTGCATTGTTTTTTGTTACCAACATTTTAGTTTCTGTACGATATATTTGTTTGTTTGTTACAGGTAGCACAACTGATCTCACGCCAACGCTAATCGGCATATACGATTCGCTTCTGGAGCCTGCTAAGAGTCTAAGGCCAGAAGCCACCATACTAGAAACAGCTAAAGACGCAAGGAATGACCCACCAGTAACAGACCAAACACAAGACATAATGACTGAAGAAAAGGACAGCGTACCCACTCAAGAAATAATTAGAAGCCCACCGAAAGACCCTTCCAAAATAGCTGGCAGTGTCAAACTTCCCATCGCCGCTTTTAATAAAAGTTCTCTTTATACAATTCGAACTAAAAGTGATAAACATGGTGCTAGTGATGAAACAATCAAGTGTGACCTTTCGTCCAGTGATTCAGTTCTTGTTAGAGAAATCAAAGTTCAAAAAACGTTTAGAGAGAAGCAGGCGACGGAGACGACCACATTCGATACGCTGTCACCGAACGTAAAAAGAATGATCTCGAGTGCAACAGAAACGACGTCGCTGAAATTCCAAAAGAAAAGTGTAATCGGTGGTAGGTCCTCAACAAGACAGAGATCCAACATACCCCTAGTGGGCGCAACTTCAAAAATATCTCAATCTGGAGTAGAAATACTACAATCAGTGGAAATATACGACCAACCTACAGCAATCAAAAGTATTAACAAAAGTATCGATAGCCATGAATCTCCATTGAAGATAGCAAAGCCAGAATTTAAAATAGACAATCCTCAAACGACATATGACGTTCCTACGAACAATATGCCGGCAATTTACGATGTCCCTAATGCTAACAACAAAACTGCCTTCGAATCTCTATCCTTGCCATTTATCGACCAATCCATCGAGCTCTCTATATCCTCAAACGATAGAGAGTTTGATATCAAAATTTCTTCTAAAGATAACTCTCCTCAGAAGCCTCAAGCAAAAACGTCCACTCCTGAAGTTTCCCCAGCAAAATTACCCAAAACTGTGAACGGTGGTACAAATAGTTTACATAGAAAGGAATTTGTAAACAGAATTGAGAGTCCGCCAAAACAACTGCCAAAAACGGGTCCTTATCCGGAAGCAGTTGGATCTACAGGGAATTTAAAAACTTGTTCGACCCAAGAAAAAGAAATAACAAGATTAAATCCTCCGGTTGTAGAAGTTTCAAGACCACTTTCAATGAGTTCCATTGCTTCATCTAGTTCTACGTCTAGTAGTGGAGTCCAGAATAAAGGAGGAGTGAACTCGGCTTACCTGGCTTCGATAGAAAGCTTAGATGATCACAGTGATGCAGACATAACGTCAGCAAATGGAAGCAATAACTTTGTGATTACAGCGGGAGTATTGAAAGCTAGTATATCAGAAGAAAGTCAGACGGAGAGTATACCAAGTAAGTTACAGTTAAATAATTAATTTTACCAGCAAAGCAATACCCAACGAATCAGTAACTGTGGTAATGTGACGTTTATTTTCTGAATTGGATCGTAATCAAGCAGTCTCAAATACTTTTGAATAAAGAAGAAGAAGCAGTTACGTATATATATTTTTTTTTTTTATTGACTTTTGGAAATCTTGCAGGGCAACACACATTCGACGAAATGCCGGGCTTGTCGCAGTTGGAGCGAGTGTGTGCAGAGATAGTGCAGACTGAAAACGTCTACGTCGAAGACTTAAGACAGGTGGTTGAGGTAAGTATCGCTTTTAAAAACATAGCAGCCATTCATATTTTTTATTCTATTGAAGATGACAAAAGTATGGAGTTAACTGAAATATCAGGTAACTCTAAGCTCTAATTACTAAGCTTGTTATTATAAGTAAGTTTTAAAGTGTGCAAATCTTTAAATGAGTCTAACAATTACGTTTAAATACTTAAAATTCTATGCCACAAACACACAAAGTGACATAATCCGATTAGAACTATATACCGATCAAGAAAACCGGGAAGCTATGTGAGGAATTGAAAGATGTAGACGCGGCCATTAGACAGAATTGGGCCAGGGGTGATGTTACAAAGGCAGAGGAAGTAGGCACAGATAGATGTTACAAAATGAAAATATCGTCTCGGATAGACGAAGATGTCTCTAATTACGGAATTAATTTTGTAACAAACATACTAAACTTGTTGATGCAGAATTAAGTCTTATAAATAACGTGGTTATTGATAGATACAGTTATAGAAAGATTTCCATTTTTAAAGTTGAAATTCCATGAATTGATTCTCCATAGAAATATTACCGTTTTTAATGTAGATAGATACGTTTGTTTAAGTTTTTGCGTTCTTAATATTATTAAATTAGGTAACATTTTTTTGAGCTTAGTTATCATCGAAAAGTCAATTAAGTAAGTGTTAAGAAACATTATTAATTTATTGTTATCATACACTTATGCTTGATTATTAAGAAATATTTTACTATCACACTCATGCTTACTGTGGTTGGTGAATTTTTTTCTGTGTATTTGTTTTTTAGACCCTTCTTTAATAATTTATAAAGCAGTTAAAGCCGTTGTATGTATTTGTTGCTGAATCTAAATGAGCCAGTCATTGAATTGTTCTTTTCCTTGACATTGTTATGTATTTTATAGGTATTTGTGGTAAATGGTCATAAGTACGTCATTCAGTCATTCACGTTAGTTCACATACGCACTATAAAACGTCGACAAAAGCTAACTGGGTAATTGTAAATACAGAAATACGCTTTAGATTTTAATGATTCAGAGGTTGGATGTGTATGTGCAAGGGTTTTGTTAGGTTTAGGTGGTCTGCATACTCGTTTCATACTCATATGCAATTACAAAAATATATTCTTCATTGCAATCTTCATCCAAGAGAATTGTCACATCATAGTCACGAGTACTAAATTTAGTTCTATAAGTTGTCAGGCTTGGTTACGTAGCAACGAATGCCCTAGTGACCTGATGAATATTTAAACCAAACTGACCCAGTTTAACCTAACCTGCAACTAAGCAATCATTTCAATTTTATTGAACTTCTGTGCTTTCTGTTGAATAGTTCCGCAAAATGATTTACATAGTAAAAGAGCTAGTTTGCTATGTAATAGTCAGTGCAGTACGTTATTACGTTACTTAATTATCTACGTTATTATTGTATTTTAGTCCTCTATGCTTGTAAAATAATAATAAATAACGCTTCACACTCACAGCCCCACACTAGGATTCCCTGTGTCGTGGGTGCCATGGACACGCACAAAGACAAATTCACAAACACCCAGACCGGGAACAGAAATCTAAATTCATGATATAAATTTCTGCCCCGCCGGGGATCGAACCCGGGACCCTTCGAATGGTGGACTGGCATGGTAACCACTACACCACACGGGTCGTCAAACAGAAAACGTGGAGAGAAATTTTTTATGCCTGATAGTCTTGTTCAATAGCAAAGGAGCGTGCAGATCATCTGAGAAACATCAGCTTCTGGATAACTTTATCTTGATTTACAATGCGTATTAAGATCGGCAGTGATACTCGTACTTCCCAGGGCAAAATGCCTACTCTAACCCCTTCTTTATGAATATAACTTAACATCACGATAAAAATGTCCATTAACAGGAAGAGGAGTTAGCGACGACTTGACTCGTGTCAAAGCTGTCAAACCGTTAGCTGAGCCGTCAACACTAATTAGTCGTGGAAGCTGGTGATTTTGACAAATTAGGCGAAAACTATTTTCCAAATTGATGGTGGGTGGCTTAGAAGAAATTCTGGTCACGATGAACCATCTAAGACACCTTACCTGTATATATTATTGGTTTGCCATTAAAATAACTGTGAGTTTTCAACAGACAAAAACAAAATTATAGATGAGTATTGTCAATTGTCAATCTAAGAGTTTATGTTCTTGTTTTTAGACGAATGAAATACACAAATTCTGTAATTGTAATGTCTATGTAACATACGAGTATCAAATAATTTAGCTTCGATAGTACGAGATTTATTTTTATGGACTTTGCCCTTATTTTTACAGTGACTAGCAGTCTTAGACAAACCATCAGTAAGCAATTTCAAAACTATCGTTAATGTCGAAGCTGATAGTTCTCATTACCGTATAATTAGTCTTGGTAATCAAGGAACTAGCGTCTCTCGCTCGTTCCCCTTAATTACTTTACTCTGACCCTTCCTGCTTCGATGTTATTGACGGTAATAAACTTTACTTACTTCAGGTCGTTTATTTTAACTCCCTTCACGTGTCAAAATTTTTAAAGTCTACTGCTGAACACTTAGACTGCCCTGTTGTCGTCTTCTGCATTGACTATCTGTTTTAGAGTGCATCTGATTTATTGGTGACTTAAAGCCTTAGCTACAGTTTTGATAGCTATTTTACCCAATTGTGTTGAATCGTTCCTATAACTGTCTAACTGTTATGTCAATGGCATACATTTTCTATCACCCCGCTAGCATTTAATGAAATAGAGAGACATCTGTACTTTTTACCACATTTTTTCCATCTCCTAATACTTGACTTGCCTTCTTATTGCTTTTCGATGTTTTGTATTTCTTTTATCTATTTATTTTCTTACCTCATCTTATTACAAACTAAAGAGCCACTAGCTTTCTGTTTTTCTATCTTCATACCACTTCAGTTACAATATCCCATATGGTTCGGAGCTACTATATTTATCCTATCTACTCCTTTTTCATCTCGCTGTATTCTTGTCGTTTCTCCGAACGGCCGTAAAAATACCGTATCCATAAACAGAGTGTTAGGTTTCCTAGTTAATACTGCAGTATGGTCCTGACACATTGACAGGCTGATTAATGATTTGTAAAGGATGAACTGCGATAAATAGTCTTGTAAGAGATAGAAAAAAAAGAATTTGTTTTTAGCTATTTAGAAATAACTAAGTCACTTTAACTGTTAGGTGTAAGAAGATGACAAACCGTATGGCCACACCCATTTTTACTTCTAATTTCCAAAGGCTCCGTTCTTCTTGTCTGATATGGGCCAGATATGGTTAATTATGCTTAATTTTAAACCTTATATGATGGGAATAAGAGTGTCATGTTTGAGTTAATGGTTAGTGGGAACCTTCTAACGGGACGTCCTAATATGGGGATGATTGTAGGGTGACTCGAGGTTGTGTTTTTGCTTCTAATAGTCTTTATACTATGTTCACTAAAGGCTAGTCCATTGGTTTCTTGTTAGATTTAGAAATTGGAACCTAATTTAGATTTTAAACGATGATTTTTTGTTTGTTATCGTTTGTCCGACTCTGCTCCGCTCTGCTATGGGGAACTCTCAGATATGTACATAGGTTCTTTAACGATGAGAGCAGGTGAAAATGAATTAAAATTGGCACATGATATTGAAAAATCAGCGGGCACTGGCCCTGGATCCATTAGAACAGTTGGTAGAAATTCAACCAATTCGCTATTACTATCCTAAGACTTTTGTGTAACCAAGTTTAAGTTATGGAACGACCTGCTGAGGCATTCCCGGTATACTATGACATGGAGTTCTTCAAGAAAAGCGCTAAAAGGGCTCTCGTTCAAAGCCGGCAACACATTGGTAATTCCTCTGGTATTGTCCATGTTTATAGGCGACGGTGATCACTTATCATCAGGAGGCCCGTCTGCCTTTTCTTAGCTTAGCTTAATAAACTTCAGCATCAGTGTGCAAGAAGCTTAATATCAGCCGATCTAAATATAATCGTCTTAACGACACCGTTAGGTCTTATTAGATGGCGGCATCGCCGTAAAAAGTGCAGTTTGATTCCCGGTTGAAGCTGCTTATCCATCATGCAGGTTACGCTATAAACGGTTACTAGGTAATGTGGGATATAAGGTTGTTTTACATAGCCTGGCAGCGACTCGGAAGGGTGATCGCTTGTGGCAAATTTCATGTGCGCTTCCGTGCTTCGGAAGGC